>VMDO01024802.1:0-29090 GCA_007922755.1 Pedetes capensis | reverse complement strand
GTCAGCCTAAATTTCCATTAAGTCCAGTCTCCTTTTCAATCAAATCTACACAGCCAAACAAACCCACTGATTTCCCTAGTGATGACTAAGAGACCAGAAAAGAAGAAAATGTTGCAGACCACAGGCGCACATGCCTGTCATCCCAGAAAATGAAATCGGGAGGCAGAGGTAGGAGGATCGCAGGTTTGAAGACACAGGCAGCCTGTGTAATTTAGCAAGATCCTGTCTCAAGATAAAAAATAAAAGGTGGGCTGGGGGTCTAGCGCAGTGGTACAGCACTTGCAAAGTATGCATGAGGTTCTGGGTTGAACCCCCAAGAACCACAAAAAAAGAAGAAAATGTCTTCTATAGACACTTTGAAGAGAATTCCTAAAGCATAGTTTAAATAGCAGGGGTTAAGCCAAGTTACCTAGAACTCCAGAAATTTGGGGAGCTCATTCCTATGCTTTCTCCAAGTGAGAGGATAGTAGCTTCATGCCAATTATAGCATTTGCTACAAAGATTAGCTCACATGACCTGCAAGAGCTCAGAGATAAGGAATGTGAGTTTTGGTGGCAAGACTTACCATTCTTTCTTGTGACATGGGTCAGAGTCCCAGCAGGAAATACTTTATCCCAAATATTCTCAATCAAGAAATGACTACTGACAGAGATGTGGAGATGGTTGAGAGAACAAAGGAGGAACCTCGGGGCACCCAGAGACTAGATGGAGCTGGCAGACATTACTAACAGGAGGTATAAACACGCAAAGGGGAGGTGGTGTCACCTGAGAGGAGGAGGCATGGTGGAGGGTGTGCAGGGCACAGCAGCCAGAGACAGGCCCTGGGCAGAAGGAGGGAGAGTTCTAGGTGCTCTCTCTTCCTTCGTTTGACTCTTCTTCGCTGGTTCCTCCTTTTGGCCAAATCTAGCATGCAGGGGAGAAGGGAATCCCAGGTGACGACATCCATGTGGATCGGCCTCTCAGGGCACAGAGCAGGAGGAGATCAGAGGAGAGCAGATTTGGAGGTGCTGATGGGGAGTGACCAGATCACTCCCAGGTGAGTCGTTTTCAGCTCAGACCCTACAAAGAATGTTATTCTGATCAGCAAGGAGGGAGCAAAACAGAAGCCCCGTCTTTTGCTCCAGAAACACAAAGCAGATGAGATGCAGACCCCAGCATTTCCACACAGATGCAGGTGCACACACGTGTTCACACATGCCCACGCACCCCTCCTGCAGCACCAGGTTGAGTTTCCATAATGAAAACATGAGGACTATGTAAAAGTTAGCACTCCGGAGACTGAAGACTTCGGTATTCCTTCTCTACCTGGAAGCCTAGCCATCGACCTATACCATCAGCCAGAAGACCGCATGGACCTCTCCTGGGACCTGATACCCAACAGGAGACCTGCAGACATAGACATGGAGGTTTCCAGATGAAATGGCCCAGCCTTTGGCTGAAACTGTTCACTAAAGTCAAAATTCAGAAACCTCCCTTTTCACCTGCTCACACTCAGAGCGCCCAGGGGCCATTTATTTCCCTCCTCTTTATAAAGTGGGGTTTGGCCAGCTTTCGAGAGAATACTGGTCACACTGGATGCCCAGGGCTGGGTGCCCAGGGCTGAGCATGCCCTAGCTTGAGTAAAACTAGGGGAAAGATGAGCCTGCTCTGTTCCTTTTCTTTTCTTCCTTCCTCCTCACTTTTCGTCCTTTGTTCCTCTCCTTTCTCTAGCCACAACAGGCATGCCTCTCGGGTCTCTGCCTTTCTCAGGTAATTTTCCTTCTAGAAGCTGCTTAACTCTGTTCTCTTTGAGTTTATTTTCCCCCAGGAAACAGAACTATCCTTATGCAGTATAAATTCACTTACATGCCAGATACAAGAACCAGGGTTACTTTGCCAGATGTCTGCACCTGAGCTCCGGACCAGCCTGTGCTCTCTGCACCTTTCTTGTGACCATAGGGAATGATGTCTGCACCCCCGTGGGCATGGCATGTTCACTCTTCACAAAAGCCATGTGTGGAATCAATGTAAGTGTCTACCAGCAGACGAACAAATAGAGGAAAAGTGGCAGGTACTCATAGGGAATATAATCCAGTCTTTCAAAAAGGAAGAAACCCCATCACTTGCCCCAACCTGCATGGAAATGGAGAAGATTATGCTAAGTAAAATAAGACAGACAGACAAACACCACATATACTCACATGTATGTGGAATCTAAAAAATTGAACTCATAGAAGCAGGGAGTAGAATGGTTACCAGAGGCTGGGGGCAGCAGGAACAGGGAGGTGGTGCCCAAACAATGCCAAGTGTGCATTGGAAGGGCAGAGTAAGCTTGGTTTTTGTTCTCTTTTTTGAGATCTGTTGTACGACATTGTGAATGCAGCAATAATAGAATCCTGTGGATTCACATGTCACTGAGAGTGAATTCCAAATGATCCGATCACAAAATAAGGTTGGCTATTTGAGGTGATGAATCTGTTAATTAGCTTGTTTTACTCATTCCATATTGTATTCAAAATTCACAACACCATTGTGAGCACCATAAATCTATATGACTGCAATTTGTCTATAAAAAAGGAAAGCTATTTTAATCCTGGCATATTGTCAAAAAGCTTTATGGTTTTCTTTCTTTCTTTTATTATTTTTTGTTGTGATACAATGGGGCTGAACCTAGGGCCTTGCACACATTTTCTAAGTGTTCTACCACAGAGCTGCACTCCCAGCTCATTTTTTATTTTTTAAATTAATACTGGTCTTGCTAAATTAGGGAGGCTGAGGCTGGGATTACAGGCATAAGTCACTGTGCCCGGTGACGGCTTTCTTTTTTTTTGTGACAGAATCTTGCTATGTAACCTAGGCTGGCTTCAAACTTGTGATCCTCCTGCTCTACCTCCCGAGCGCTGGGATTACAGGCTTTTATCACCATGCTTAGCTCTAAAATGCTCACTTCTGATGGACCCATTCTCAGGACATAACCTGATAAAATAAGTCACAGACCAAGAAAAAAATGTAATCATGTATCAACAGAAGACGAAGCACAAGAAGGAGAAGAGAAGGAAATCCCCAGGACGTCAGATCCACTTGAAGAGTTCATTAGCAAGAAATGTCTATAATGCTGGTTAGAAAGCTCAGGGAGGGGTTTAATCAAGAAGACAAAGTGAGGCCGGGCTACACGCCACCCAGCTGTAATCTTAGCACTGGGCAGGATGAGGCAGGAGGACCGGGAGTTCAAGGCCAGTCTGGGCTAACAGCAAGTTCAAGGCCGACTTGGATTACACAGTTAGAACCTGTCTCAAAATTAAGTTTACCAAGAGGAGAGTGCACAGGAGAGGTGAGTTTGAGCATAATTTTCTGATATCTACATGGAAAAGCTAAGAAAATGGGAGGGACGTATGAATTCCAGAGAACACAAAGTTACACACAAAAAGGAAAATAAGTATGTAAATACAAAATTTTAAATAAATAAAATGTGATTTATCGTTACAATGGGATACTATTCAGCCATAATAAAGTTTTAAAAGTAAAAGTAAGTAGATTAAATACTGGTACACACTATAATAGGAATGAATCTTGAAAACTTTATTCTTACTGAAAGAGACCATATATTAAAGGCCACACACTTAAACTTCCATATACATGAAATGTTCAAAATATGCAAACCCACATAGACAGATAGGAGACTAATGGTGGTCAGGGTGGGGCAGAGGGTAAAGGGACAAGTTGTTTCTTTTTGGGATGATGAAAATATTCTGGAATTAGATAGTAGCACAGCACTGTGAATGTCCAAAAAATGACTGGATTTCACACCTAAAAATGGTGAAAATTGTGAATGTTTAAAATTATTATGTAAGTCTTATTTTTTAGAAAGCTATATAAGGGAGCACGTGGCAACCCACTCCCAAGGCAAGCCTGAAACAGTCAGCCATTGAAAACCCTATGAGGGTCGCTATGAGTCGGACTCAACTGGACAGCACCTAACAACAACAGTATCATATAAAGCTTCCTTGCTTCACATACCCATTGACCTGTCTTCAGGTCTTGCTTTCATGGAAGAAATCACCTGTAAAACATCATGAGGGCTGAGGTGCAGCTCAGTGGTAGAGACTTGCTTAGTACCCAAGGCCCCTGATTCTACCCTCAGCACTGCAAACAGCACCAACAAAACAAATTGTGATTCATCTCCTTTCACAGTAAGAAATAATTTTTTTCTTTATATTTACTAAGAAACCCAGCATAAGGCTACCAGTTTGACAATAAATGACTCCTTGCTTCATGTCAACATTTTAAACATTTTAAGGAAGGCATATTTGCTCATGCCTGTGATCCCAGTATCTTGGGAGGCTGAGACAGGAGGATCATGAATTTGAGGCCAGAAGCAGCCTATGCAACTTAACAAGACCCTTACTCAAGATAAAACAATATAAAGGGGTTGGGGATGCTGCTCAGTGATGGAGTATTTGCCATAATGTGTGAGGCTCTGGGGTTCAACCTCCTGTACTGAAAAAAAAGCTAAACAATATTTTTGGTAAAAAACCTGGAGGTGAAGTGTTCAGGGCCTCAAGAATAGCCAGAGTGACTGCTGTGACTTGCATTCCTTCTCTTCTCACAGGCTTTTACGTGACTTTCAATGTTTGAATAAATGCTATAATGTAAGTGCTCCTGAAAGACTGCTAATTAAAGTGCCCTTTATTTTTAAAAACATAATTAAATATCTCCTGGACTTAGCATTTTCTTTGGGGAGATAAAACTCAAAAATGTTAGAATCTCAAGTGACATACTCAGAAAGCCACCCAGTTAATACGTTTTAATTATCACAGCTAGCCAGGATTGCAGTTGCATCTGCAAGATGCCATTGTATTTACAGAAATTAAACTGCAAATGAAGTTGTGATGCTTTCTCCTCTTCTGAGTTGTCCAAAGACTCTTAAACAAAACAGAATTTAAAAGCAGCATGGAGTTATAAATAGCCTGCTGCTTGGTGTATCTTGTCAATCTGTTACCACTTATATTTTTTCTCTAACAGCACTCTAATTACCACTCAGTTTTGCTACTACTGCTCCTAAAATGTTTATGTTGGAAGTTACAAATTATCGTCTAATTATACTGGCTACTTTGTTTTGCATAAAGTATAAATAAAACCCCATTCAGGCTATTAAAAAACATGTACCGTCATCACTTTTTCTATAGGATGACTCATAAAGTTTGCCAGCTTTACACCAAATATCAGCAATGAACAACTTTAATTAAATTTAGTAGTGTAAGAATTCATGACTTTGGTTCCCTTGAGAATGAATCACTTGCAAGTACAGAGTCAAAAGATATCATTTCAATAGTAACCAACTCAGCATCTGAATTGCAAGTTCCAGCTTCTTTTCAGGAGTTTTCAGCTTCCCATCATTTGATGTGCACTGAGAAAGTTAGATTTATGCTTCCACCCATGTTTCACAATAGCCAAGTCATGGAATCAGTCTAGGTGCCCATCATCAGAGAAATGGACAAAGAAAATGTGATCTATCTATCTATCTATCTATCTATCTATCTATCTATGATATATATATATATATATATATATATGTATGTATGTATATATATATATATATATATGTATATATATAGTGGGCTGGGATTTAGCTCAGTGGGTAGAGCACTGCGCTGCAGTCTCTGAGGTCCCGGGCTCAATTCCCAGCACCACAAAAATGGGAGAAGGACCTGGCAATCCACTCCCAAAGCAATCCCGAAATAGTCAGCCATTGAAAACCCTATGAGGGTCGCTATGAGTTGGATACCGACTCGATGGCACCTAACAATAACAACAACAACATATATATAGTATATATAGGTATTATATACATATATATGTAAATATATTATGTATATGTATATATGTATATATATTATATATAATATACATATATATGTATTATTTATCCATAAAGAACATAAGGAATTGTGTCATTTGCAAGAAAATGGATAGAACCGGAGATCATTGTGTTAAGCAAAATAACCCAGGCCCAGAAAGAAAAATATCTCATGCTGTCTCTCTACTTTCATGAAAAAGGCATGAAAGTAGAAGGGGGGCTATTTTGGGGTGGGGAGGACCAGTGAGAAAAGGGATGGGGACAAGAAAGGGTGATGATAGGAGGTGAATATGGCTGAAGTGAAGTGCATAGTGTGCATATATAAAAATATCATAACAAAGCCCATTACTTCATTCAATTGATATATATGAGTATTTGTGCTTTTACAAACTCAGTCTACCCGTGCTGTGGAAGGTCAGCAGGGAGAGACCTCTGTCTAAACAAACAAAGGATCCGTGTAATGTTCTCTGTAACATTCATCTTGGCAGGTTCACAGAAGTTCTTCTGGCTCCATCAGGTCCCCCTGTGAAATAAAGCAGACATTCCCTAAAACCAATCATTCCATTTCTGCCATTTGCCCAAGTCGTCTGCTGTCCATGCTAACATGGAGTGTGCTATTTTTTCAAAAAAGTCCCTGTTTCTACTGCCAGGGAAGGAGACTGGCAGGAGGACTCCAAGCCTCCCTTGTGTCATGGTGACTTTGGTTTCACCAGTGCAATGTGAGTGACGGCTTTTGGACCGAGGCGTTCAAGCAAGATGCGGTTTGTCATACATAGCTCATGAAGCTGTGCATGGGCCAGGTAGAGGACACCGTTTCTGCTGTGGTCCCAGAAAGACCATAATGTGCAACGGAGCCATGGTCAACCCGTGGTGGACATGAACTTCCAATGAATTTAAATTTGGGGGCCATTTGTTACAGAAGCACAACTTAGCCTAAATTGGCCAATGTCTTAACTGTTCTTTGCTGTTTTGATATTTATTAAATATCCAGTAAATGTCAAATGAATGAACTAATACAAGGATGGAAGGAAAACTAAAGAATTATTGTTTTTATTATATCTGCATTTGCAAATGCAGATTGTCCACGTAACAAGGCATTGTTTCACATTATATTGAGACCAGCTGCATTTCCTGGGCACAAGGCCCACACATCTGTATTTTACCCAAAAAGTCAGTTGATCAAGGCCTGCATTATCTGTTATCAAAAAGCCAAAGTTGTTCAAAACTCCCATAATCTCTGTTTACTGGAAATTGTAGATCATATTAGAGGCTAGCCTGCTAGTTTTCTTTATTACCTGGTCAACAGCCACGATCCTTCCCCTTATTCTGCCCAGCCAGCCCTGTATACTATACATCTAGCACAGCAGCACTGTGCCAGCTCTTCAATGTGTTTCACAAATGCTTCTTTGATGTAGGCAGGGCCGAATGGCAGTTCCAATACACCTGCAAAATAAGAGTCGTTCGAATTTGGAATGTAATCAAGGAACGAAACAGGCCATACCTGCCTCCCACATAAGCAATCTCCTGGTTCAGCCTCAACACACACAGCCTTGGATGCGCATGTATGCTAATTATCAGCTGCTCTTGCAAGTACATAAAATATTAACACTTCATATAAAATTTCAAATTGTGCTGTCCCTAGCAATCTTCATTAAGTGTCACATATTGTGGAAATTATTCATTCTGGTCTGTAAATGCTGGCCCATATAACTTGCTGGTAGTTTTATTGGAAGATTAAACTTCATACCTGATACTATTTCACATTTTCCAAGTCCTTCACACAAACCATAACTAAGACCAACGTTTCATGAAACCAAAAGCCTTGAACAAAACAGCACACTTATTGAAAAGGCGTTTTTGCTTGGAGTGGTTGCATTTAGTCTTTTCTGCCACTGTGAGCTGCAAATGCCGTAAACTGAGGAGTCACATCTTGCTCTTGCTGGGGACAGAAAGGAGAGACAGACAGAGCCTGTTGCTCTCGGCCATTTCCCCCAAATGAATTTCAAAACTTCACAGGGAAGAGGCACCATTCTCTTTTAATAACTGAAGGGCAATTCACAGCAGCATGTGCACGTCACTGGCTGAGTCAGGCCAAGGCTGTCTGGCTTTATGTTGAGCTGAGGAGGAAGGAGTTGCTGAGGGATTCTCGCATCGAGAAATGGTTCAGCCACGGGCCTCTGAGAACCTCTCCAACCCCAGGACTCTGTGGTTCTCATGGCTAAGGCTCCTGATGCCTTCATTGCTGGGAGCTTTGTGCTTTGTACTCTGCATTTCTCACCATAATACCAGGAAATGTTGCAGATTAGGAACACAAAACTAATCTTTCTTTTTTTTTTTTTTTCAGAATTGAGGTGTTGAACCCAGAACCTTGATCATTCTAGGCAAGTGCTTTACCACTGAGCCACCTCCCACCCCTTGGTTTTTACTTTGTTTTACTTTATTTTTTATTTTGAATTAGGGTCTTGCTAATTGGGCTGGGATTTAGCTCAGTTGGTAGAGTGCTGCACTGCAGTCTCTGAGGTCCCAAGTTCAATTCCCAGCACTGCAAAACTGGGAGAAGGACCTGGCAATCCACTCCCAAGGCAATCCTGAAACAGCCATTGAAAACCCTATGAGGGTCGCTATGAGTTGGATACCGACTTGATGGCACCTAAAAACAACAACAAGTGGCACAGGCTGCCTCTGGCCTTGAACTTCAAACTACTTCACTCTTATTGACTCATCCTAAAATTCTTTTTTTGTGACAGAGCCAAAGACCCAGCACCTCCCTTCAGTGGAGGCCCTGAGTTTCCTCAGGATAGGTGGTAATATTGGGGTACAGTACCCTGAAACCCACTGACCATATGAAGAATACAAAGGACTAACCTTCAGAGTTTGAGCGTCTAAGAGAGGAGTGATTTATGGGAGCCCCTTTTGCATTCAGCAGCCCGATTTCCTCCTCCAGCTGCCATTGCGATGGTCTGTGTGGCAGAGCGCACAGGGGCCTGTGCATCAGTGCAGACCAGATCTGCTTGGCTCGGGTCTTAGGCTTGGTACTTGCTTTGTTGTTGTTGTTAGGTGCCGTCAAGTCGGTATCCGACTCATAACGACCCTCATAGGGTTTTCAATGGCTGAGTGCTTCAGGATTGCCTTGGGAGTGGATTGCCAGGCCCTTCTCCCATTTTTGCGGTGCTGGGAATTGAACTCGGGGCCTCAGAGACTGCAGCTCAGCGCTCTACCCACTGAGCTAAATCCCAGCCCCGGTACTTGCTTTAGGCAATTGTTTTAAAGACTCCGCAAATTTCAGTCAAGGAGACTCACACAGTAAGGGTTCTTTCACCAAGACCTTGGATGTGAGGCCTGGCTGGCAGCTCCCGTTTCTCCACGTGAACGCCCGAGTGCTGCTCCCTACTCAGTCCTACATCGTGACACTGCTCCACTTTGAGAACCAGGCTTCTTTCTTTTCTAAGAACAAGCTTTTTCGTCTGCCAAACTCCCGAGAAGAGTTATTCTCAGCAAAGAATAAAAGCAGGAAATAAGAGTAGCTGACAATTTGCATGCTTTCAGCTCAGCTTCTTCCTCTCTTCCCCTATTCAGGCTGAGCTTCAATCCTTCCAGACACACGAGCCCAGGGGAAATAACACTGGGCTCTAGAGAAAAATGTAATTCTAGGGAAAAAATTGAAGCTGTTAAATGGAAACTCTCGTGCCTCCCATCTGCCAAATCTATAAGCCTTGCTGTCCTTTTTGTCCTCTTGCAGTTGAGGAAAATGTCCTTCTCCACAAAAGTCACTGGCTTCTTGTCTCCCTGTGCTAAGACCTCAGCCGGACTCAGCCCCTTATCCTTCTGAGGGACCCACCTACATCTGTACCATCCCCTTCCCTTCCCATAAACCTGCAAAACACTATGATATCTTCAGAAGAATTTGAGTTGCCCCCACGTCCTCCCACCTAGTGCCTCCTCTGTCACCTCTGTGCTGGCTCTGTCCCCCATGGCTCCCTGGCAAGGGCTCTTACTCAGCACCAGGAGCCTCCACATTTCCAAACCTCATCATCACACTAACCCCCTTCGCACACCACCTCTTGGAAGTGCTGGCTGTTCTTGAAATGCTCCCTACCCCTGGTGTCTGTGATGGGGGGCTTTCCTATGACCTCTCGACTGTCCATCCTCTCTGCTCAACACACACACATGTCAAAGTGTCTCACACTTGCCTCATAATCGCCCAATATCTTTGCTCTACCAATTGACTTGTGGAAAAAACTTCCAGGTTCATCATAGAAAATGGCATAGAAAGTGACAGGGAGCAGAGCCCAAGGGCTAAACGATCGCTTTGGAGTCACATCTGTCCCCAGTTCCACTGCTGACCAGCTTCATGAGTGACCTTGGACAAGTTGCTTCTGTGTCTTGTGTATCTCTAAAATAGAGCTAAAGTGAAATCTATGATAGAGTTTTTCTGAGAATTAAACGAACTCTGGAATTAAAATTTCATAAGGACAGAAATTTCCACCACATTTATTCAGCGAATAATCCATATTGCCCAGATTCTAGATACTACCAGGAAACTATTCACCTGCGTGTCAAATCCAGCATACCGCTTCTTTCTGTGTGACCCAAGAGTTAAGCATGATTTTTGAATTCTTAAGGAGTGGGAGACGAAAAGATTTTGCGATAGAGACAGTATGTGGCCTGCTACTCTAAAATATTTACAATATACCTCTTCAGAAAAATAAAAAGTTTGCTGACCTTTAGGATGATGCCTGACACATTTTGTTGTTGTTGTTGTTAGGTGCCGTCGAGTCGGTATCTGACTCATAGCGACCCTCATAGGGTTTTCAATGGCTAAGTGCTTTGGGATTGCCTTGGGAGTGGATTGCCAGGTCCTTCTCCCATTTTTGCGGTGCTGGGAATTGAACTCGGGACCTCAGAGACTGCAGCGCAGCACTCTACCAACTGAGCCAAATCCCAGCCCCATGACACACTTTAGGTGTTGGAAAACATTTTGTTCATGGAATAAATGGAGGTGTGCATGCACCTAATGCACTGAGCAGTTACTACATAGTAATTGCTGTGTCAGCACTCTGTCTCCATCATCCTCATCTCACAATGAATTCATTCTAACGAATATAAGTCATTGGCTACCAACACTTGCCGAAACAACCTTCTGAAAAGCAATTCACTCAAAATATCCTTTAGTATTCCTAATATCAAACTACTCATTGATACTTTAAAAAAACTTTTTACTAAATAGAGAGGCTATTTTAATAATTTTATTTCCATTATGAATGATTTATTTCACTACTAGTGATTCAAACTTTATGATCCCTTTATCCTTAGTGTTAGTGGTTTCTAAACATTTCCTGTCTTCTGATCACTTTTTCCATTTCCAAAAGACCCATATGCAGTGGATGATATGTGCTTGAGGCACACAGCCATTTGCCCTTCTCTAGATAATTCTGCCCTGACATTCCCATAGGGAATCATCCCCTCAACATGCATGAGCCTTAAGAGTAGTGGACTCTACCCTCTGCTGGAGGCGAGGGCACAGTGTCAGGAGCAGTAAGAGATGCAACCCAACATCACCAGTCAAGGGCAGCTGATCTTGACTTACACGGCAGAAAGGAATTTCAGGATGAGTCAGTAGGAGGCAAAGTTGGGGTTTATTAAGTAAAGGAAATTATATACCCTAAGAGACAGAATCAGATGTGCATTTTAAGAGAGATACGTGCGTAAGTGCTGTGTCATGCTGTTGGGGCTTGTGTGTTGCTGTGATGCTGAAAGCCATACCACCTGTATGGTATTTCAGATACCAGCAGGGCCACCCCTGGTGAACAGGTTTCAGCTGAGCTCCCAGACTAAGAGACTAGGGAGAAGGATCGGGCAGTCCTCTCCAGAGACAATTAGCTATTGAGAACACCATGAATAGCAGAGAAGCACTGTCAAATAGAGTGCCAGGAAACGAGCTCCCCAGGCTGGAAGGCATTCAAGAAATGACTGGGGAAGTGTTGCTTCCTCAAAGTAGAGTCAACCTTAATGGGGGGAATGGAGTAAAGCCCTCGGGACCTACTTTTGCTGATGTGGCACGACTCAAAATAAGCAGCAGCATAGTGGCTACAGCAATGAGCTCAAGCATACAAAAATCGTGTGCATGGCACAATGTTGGGTAGTGTTTCCTTCTGTTGTACACAGGGTCACTGTGAGTCAGACTCAACTCTTCAGTACCTAAGAGAGAGAGAGAGAGAGAGAGAGAGAGAGAGAGAGTGAGTGTGTCTGTGTGTGTGTGTGTGTGTGTGTGTGATTTTTTGTTTTTTTAATTTACATTTTTCAAAGGATATAATCTATATCTAAGTTTAAAAGATTAAGTAAAACTGTTTTATCATACTTATTTTTATCTAAAGATTTCTGTTTTACAAATGAGATTATAAGGTGGTTTGAGGTGCCCTGTACAGGTTTACAGATGATAAAGAGTGTCTATAAGACAAAACCATAGGCAGATAAAGGTCAAAGGAATTCTTGCTATAGATAGGCCAGAAGGAGGTAAGACAGGTTTTGACTATAAACATGGTTCATAATTGTATATGTGAAATTTCCTCAGAGAAGTACAGGTTTATTGATGAGAAAGGAGTGGTAGTTGATAAAATATAAGTGGAAAGGTCAAAGGACTTCTTCCTATACACAGGTCACAGGGTTTAACACATTTGTTTGGCCTTCAGCATGTTTGATTAGCTAAGTTAAGCATCCTTGCTTGAAATCTCTCTCAGAAAAGAGATTATCTTCACCACAGCTTTTGTTAGTTGTGTTAATATTCTTTCTCTTAAATGTGCAATATCCCTAACCAAAACGGAAATGCAAATCAAAAGTTCACTGAGATTCCATCTGACTCCAGTTATAACAAGGATGTAAGAAACACAACCTATTACACTGCTGGTGGGACTGTAATTAGTTCAGACACTGTGGAAATCAGGATGAGGTTCCTTAAACACTAAAAACAGAACCACCATCTGGTCCAGCTTGGCCAACTCCAGGAATTTATCTTAAGGAAGCCAAGGGACACCTGCACTTCCACATTTAATGGCGCACTCAATTAAAGCGTGTGGATGTCCGTCAACAGATGGAATTTAAACTGTGGTATATGTACACAATGGAATATTATTCAGCAGTAAAGTAGAATGCAATTACATCATTTGCAGCAAAATGGATAGAACTGAAGAGCATCATTTTAGGCAAAATAACCCAGACTCAGAAAAAGAAAGATTGCCTGTTCTCTCTCATATGCAGGAGCTAGAGCTACCTTAAAGGGAAAAAAATTACATATATGTATTTATAAATATATAGTCATACATATCCAAGATTGAAAATACTAATGGACCCACTATAAGGGAGGAGGGTGCTAGTGGGAGGGCGCAGGAAATAAGGAAGGTGGGGGGCAACTTAGAGGTGCAAAGAGGGTGAGAAGCAGCACAAAATATAGGATGAAAATAAAAGATCATGAAATAACTAAAACAAAGTTAAAAAATTTCTCTCTTCTTCCTTCCTTCCTCTCTTTCCTTTTTCCTTTCTTCTTTCTTTCTTTGCAGGGATGGAGGGTTGAACCCATGGTTTCTTGCATACTGTGCAAGTGCTCTACTGTTTCCTTGCACCTGTATCCCCAGCTTTAAAATTTTTAACTTTTTTAAATTTTGTGACAGGGCCTTGCTAAGTTGCTAATTTGCTCAGGCTGCCTCTGTCCTCAAATTTATGATCCTCTTGCCTCAGTCTCCTGAGTTGTTGGTATTCTAGTCATATGCCAGGGCACACCACTCAAAATTCTTAACCCTCGTCTGGTGAGAAACTTAAAACCCAATCCAGGGCAGTGATGGGCTCTTTTTCTTCCTCATATCCCCTTACTCTTCCCCATCTTCTGCTCCTACTTCAACAGGACACAGGACTGACCAGCCCTGAGTCACATTCCCTTGTCTGCAGAAATTAATTAAAGGACAGACTTAGTGGCTGGGGGTATAGCACAGTGGTAGAGCGCTTGTCTAGCATGTGTGAAGCCCTGAGTTTGATCCTCAGCACCACAAAATAAAATCAAACGAAGGACAGACTTGGCCCAGTTTGAGTCAGAGACACGCAGTGAGACTTTGGTGGGCCCTTTGGGGAGAGAAGCAGGCTCTCTGCCACCAATCTTGAGCCTGAACCAATAAGGGGTCTGAGCCACTGACAGCTATCTTGTCCCAGTGCAATTCAATCTTTTGGTCAATGGAAGAGAATACCCAAGAAATGGGTAGAAATTGAGCTGGACCCAGAGTTCACCTGAGCAGCATCTTTTTGGTCACCGTGTAACTCAGTAAACCTGCTCTTCAGCCCAAGCCAGGCTGAGTTAGTGCTATTTGGATTAGAAGGACCCAGAGCCTAATGGATGCACCTGTGCAGTGCACTCCTGTCAACTCCATGCTTCAAACCAGCCACCTGAATAAATGAAGCAGGTGGCTTTTGATGACAACCAGTGGGAAGCAGCCATTTACTCCAGAAACATGACGCAAAATCCATCATCTCAGAGTCATCTCATCAAAAGGTTAATAAATGGCACTGGGGCTCAGGGATCAGGAGCCAGAGGCCTCAGTGGGCAGAAGGCTGTCCTGGAGGTGCCACCCATTGATGTGAGCAGCCTCTACTCCATGACAGCTGACCTTGGCCACATGGGACTGGAGACTCAAGCATGGAAGATGCCTCATGAAATCTTACTGCATCTAAATGTTGCCAAAATGATTTGACTTTTAAAAACTTGTGATTCTAATGTGACATACTCATCCTGCAAACTGCTACAATATCCATTCTGCAGGTGGGAGCCAGAGTTCTGGGAGCTTCTTTTACAACTCTTATCACACTGTGTTGTGAGCAAAGAAAACCTCAAAATGGGCCATGTGTCACCCCAGTGCTGCCCAAATGCCAACAAGTAAGACTAGGCTTTAATGCCAGCCTCCTGGTTTGTTCCCTTGCACTGAAGAGATCAAAGATTATACTTTAATAGGAGAACCCTTCCATACCTGGGTTGTAATGCCAGTTTATACACTTTCACATACAGAAAAATATAATCCTTCCTATGACCCAGAATGTAGGAGTTCTTATGATTTCCACTTGGCAGTGAGGCAAATTGAAGTGCTTGGAGGTTAGGCGGTGACTTTCCTAAAGTTGGGCAGAAAAACCAGAGCTCACGTCCTCCAGGACTTAAGCATTGTCTTTCCTAACCTGCCATCCTGGAGGTCCCCGCCCACTGGACCCTAACCTGCTTTCCTCCTGAGTCCCAGATGTCAGTAAAAGGTAGAGCCACCCCCACCCCAACTTTCAGGCCACACGTACGCACGTGCATGCACGCACACACACACACACACACACACACACACACACACACACACACACACACACACACCGTAGCCCACCCGATTCTGCTTCCTGAGCTTGCTTCTGGGGGCTGGGGATGGAGCACTTGCTTACCATGCACAAAGCCCTGGGTTTCATCTGTAGCACCACAAAAGAAACAACAACAGCAGCAGAATGTAAATTTCTCTCTGGTGACTCCTTTCCCTCCATCCCCACGATATCACTATCTTTGCACACGTGGATTGCTGTAATGGTGTCTCCTTTCCCGCCATCCCATGATGTCACCATCATTACACACGTGGATTGCTCTAACAGGCTCCTCTAGTTGCATTTTTGCCTACTGCAGTTCATTCTCTGAGCTACAACCAAAGGAAGCTTCCTGAAATGCTGTCCAGCCTCAGGCTTGCGTTACCTTGCCACCTCTTCTTTCATAAATCTGTTCTCGACTGCACTGTGATTGTCTTTGCACTTATTTCTCCTTCTGCACTGAGAAAGTTTTACAGAGAATGGATTTGTCCTTGGATCCATTACTCAATACCTGGTTTACACTAGAAGCTCACTGGGTATGAAAGGAAAAGAGGAAAAGATAAGAAAATCAGATGCAGAGATGAATCTCCCAAATTATTCAGGGAAGTGAATGTAGATATCATCTAGTCTCACCTTCATAAGTCACAGATGAGGAAAGATGCCTAAAGAAAACTGTACTCTTTCATTTTATTTATTCATTCATTTCGTATGTATTCATTGTACAAAATAGGTTTCATATGATATAATATGTGTTTCATATAATATGTAATGTCTCCCATGTGTCTGTCATCTTGTCATGCTATGGGGACTTGTGTGTTGCTATGATCCTGATAGCTATGCCACTGGTATCTCAGATACCAGCAGGGCCACCCATGGTGGACAGTTTTCAGCTGAGCTTCTAGACTAAGACAGACTAGGGAGAAGAACCTGGCAGCCCACTCCAGAAACAATCAGCCATTGAAAACCCTATGACTAGCAGAGAAGCACTGTCAGATATAGTGCCGGAAAATAAGCCCTCCAGGCTGCAAGGCATTCAAAAAATGGCTAAGAGTTGCCTCCTCAAAGTAGAGTCGACCTTAGTAATGGGAATGGAGTAAAGCCCCTAGGACCTCCTTTGTTGATGTGGCATGACCCCAAATGAGAAGAAACATAGTGGTTGGAACAACTGACTCAAACATAAAAAGATCATGGTCATGGCACAGTGTTGGGTAGTGTTTAGTTCTGCTGTATTTAGGGTCACCATGAGTCAGATCTGACTCTGGCACCTAACAACAGCACCATGTATATTGTGAATGCACTTTGGTACACTCCCTCCCCATTACCCTCCTTTGTCCCCTCTCTTCCTTCTTGTTAGTCCCCTTCCTCTTTCAAATAGTTCCTCTTCCACTTTCATGTCCTTTTTTTAAAATCTAGATTATGCCTGTGGAAGGAAACATGCCACACTTGTCTTTCTTGAGTTTGTTTTTTTTGCTTAACCTGATGATCACCAGTGTCATTCATTTTCATGCAACTAAAAATTTCATTCTTCCTTATGGCTGAATAAAACTCCATCGTGTATATACCACATATTCTTTATCCATACATCTCTTGATGGACACCCGGGCTGATTCCATGACTGGCTATTGTGAATAGTTCTACAGTGAGGATGAGTAATGCAGGTATTTCTGCTGTGTGCTGACTTGGATTCCTTCAGGTATATATACCCAGAGTGACGCGGCTGGATCATATGGTAATTCTATTTTTATTTTTTTTTTTGAGGGACTTAAATTCTAATTTCCATAGTGGCTGTACTAATTTGTATTTCTACCAATAGTGCATAAGGTCCCAAATTACTCTTTTCAGGGCTATACAGGCTATAACTGGGGGAACCAGTGTCAAACTTAGATTTTCTCAAGCCCACCGCATGAACTTAAAAAAAAAGTCACACATCTACATGAAGAACTCAACTTCTTCAGAATGTAGTCATAATTTCCTATTTCCAAACAATTACAAATTGAGAGCAGCTGATCAAAACTGAAAGTCCTCAATCTCCCCACACCAGATGAAAATGATACAGTAGTCTCAGAGGAAACTTAGACATTCAATAAACACTTGTTAATTTGCCTCTGATTTTAAAATGAGCAATATGGCATTAGCACAAATAAGCTGGGATCTGTTCCTCTGTTCTCAGACAAACAGGCATTAATAACCTTGGCTCTCTCCAAGCTGTCCTTTCCAGGGATCCAAACCTCTGACTTTGTTTGTCCAGGAAAAAATCCAGAAGTATCTCCTTTATGTCCATTGAGCCTTCCTGTTGGGGAGCATCCAAAAGCTGATTTTAGCCCTCCTGAGCTGCCCATAGCCAGAAGAGGATTGACTCTCACTATGAAACATGACATTCCATTTGGTTCTAATTCTCTGGCACTATCCTCTCTTGGATGCATTGTTACCGAATATTTTCATTGCAGATGGTTATATAGCAGAAACATTGGAGCCCTGTACATAATTGGTCATGAAAACCTATGTCCAGCTCATGAAATAAAAACCAGCAATTCTTATAAGGTAGCCAGATAATTTTATTAGCTTCTTAGGCATTTGGGGCTGGGGTTTATCTCAGCTGGCAGAGTGTTGCACTGCACTCTGTGAAACACTCAGTTCAATCCCCAGAGCCACACAAACAAGAGAAGGACATGGCAGTCCACTTCCTAAGCAATCCCTAAGCAATCAATCATTGAAAACCCTGTGAGGGTCGCTACGAGTCAGACCCAACTTGATGACACCGAACAACAGCAACACGCATCTGGAGGTTGACAATCTGGTCTAATAGTTCATGAAAAGGCAGGGAGGTACAAAGGATGGCTTCTCTTCCCTAAAAAGTGCCTTGGTTCCTCTCTACTTTTGGAATATTTAGAACCAGTGTTACAAAAAATTCAAATCCCAGAGGGAAGGCTTGGTTTGTGCAGTTGAAGAAAGGCATCTCCTGGGCAGCACCCGCACTGCTGTTTAATTCTCCCTGGCCACAGCTGCCTACAGTTTCACTCTGTATGTTACCAAAGGAGGATGAGTTTATGTGTGGAAAAAGAAGGGTAGACCAAGTGCCAGGAAGCATGTGAGGACCCTGGGTTCAGGTCTTGACACTGTCCTGGCGGCAAGTCACTCAGTCTCAAGGAGTTTTGAAAGATCTGATAAAATTCATATGTACAGCATCAACTCAAAGAAACACGAATGGGATAAGTTCCCTATCAAGCGCACCTCTCTTTAGGAAACGTTGTATTTGTCATAGTGTGAGTCATTCTAATAATATTTGATCACTGTTGGCTTATGTAGACTTTGGTCTCTCCTCTATCTCCCACGAAATCATTTTTATAAAGCTCAGCCCTTTTCTTTATCTGTGGGTCCTAGGAGCTTTCCTTGGACCCCAGGAAGGTAATTGTGATGCAGGCTACAAATGCTAAAGAATTAACAGCCTCAACAAATGACCCTCTGGGGTTGGTGTATGAACACTCTAACACCCTTGCCCTTTGGGAGAAATAATCCTGATGTATGTGTTCTATGGATTTTTCAGCTTCCCGTGGGCTCAAGCTTCAGCAGTTCACTATGATGTCTGCCTTAATAGCCCACCCTTCACTAACTGCTTTTCCTTCTCTACCTGGGCTTCCTGTGCCTCCCAAAGGCTACTTTCATTGCAATCCTTATTCCAGAACATGCTTCTGAAGCACCCATGACCAAGACAGTCTTTGTCATCAGAATTTAAGCCTTATAATGATTATGTATGACTTAGTCACCACTGTTCAATGCCTTCCACAGTATCTGCTAAATAGGAGCTCAGAAATAATTGAAGGGAAAAAAGAAGCACTCATCATTATCATTAATGTTATTATTATTCAGTGTGAAAAGACACAGTCGACCTGTATTAGTTACTTTTGCATTGCTGGGGCTGAAATACCCACAGAAACAACTTACACAGGGAGGACTACTTTGGCTCATTATTTCAGAGGGTACAGTCCATCTTGGCCTGGAGGGTGTGGTAGAGCCAGCAGCGAGAGCCTTTGTCAGAGGACAACTGCTCACGTCCTGGCACACTGGGAGCAGAGACATCAAGAGAACCAGGGGATGGGCAGTTGTTGCTGTTAGGTGCCACCGAGTGAGGTTCAACTCACAGCAACACTATGTACAGCAGAACGAAAACCTCCCTGACACTGTGCCATGCCCAGCACTATGTTTGTACTTCTCTGCTATTCATAGGGTTTTCAATGGCTGATTGTTTTTTGGGAATGGGTTGCTAGGTCTTTCTCCCAAGCCTACAGCATCCGGTTATCCCCTGCCATCTCCTATCCAAGTACTAACCAGGCTTAGCTTCCGAGACCCTGCTTAGCTTCAGAGATCAGTGGGATTGGAGGCTGGGGTGGTATTGCCCCCACTGATCTACTTCTGCCTGCCAGGTCCCACTTCCAGAAGTCCCACGGCCTTCCAAAGGAGCTCTCTCAGCTTGGACATAAGCATTCACACACAGGAGCTTCCAGAGGACATTTCAGTTTAAGCAACACCACCACCCTTCACTGAGCAAAGCCACAAATACGTCTCCTATTTTTCACTTAGGAAAAAGTGAGATAATAGCTGGGAATTCCAGCTCTTCGAGGCAAAGCTGCCACTCGGGAGGCCAGGATTCCCAAGGCAGAGAAGACGCACCCTTAGTGTGAGAGCCTCCGTGTTGGCAGCTCCATGACAGACACCTAACAAGAGTGCAGGGGGCATGGCCTCGCCAGCACAGTCTTGAGGCAGTAATGCAGAGCTGAAGCCAGACCGACAAGCCGCCCTATAACTGAAACTGAAAGCCAGAGAAGCCGCAGATAGAGTGTGTGGCACAAAGGACAAGTGTGTCACCTCTGGAAAAAAGTCTGAGTCAAGCCCACAGGTCACCTCCAACTGCCTGCTACACAGAGATTTTAATGAAACAGTCTTAAGATTAATCCACGCTAAAGGCCTGCTTCACCCCACTCCTGACAGGGGTAATTCATGGCTTAAAGAGATGTCATCGACTGTAATAGGCTTCAAATCGCAACTTGAAATCACTGACTCTTGCACAGCTCAGTTTTCCAACACAGCTCCTACCTGCCGTTTATTTCACCTCTCTTATGAATTGGCTGGGGGAGCAAAAGAATCGGAAAGGCATTGAGCTTCAGAGCTGGGAAGGATCCTACCAGCCCGTGGATCCCAAACCACATGGCTCCACATGGCTCTCTGAGCCTGGCCAGCAAGTGCTGGGTCCAAGGACACAACCAGGTCTCAGGCACAAGTCGTCACTGCCAAGCAGAAGTTCAGGTCCAGGCCTGGCAGGGTGATGCAGACCTGTAGTCCCCGCTACTCAGGAGGCTGAGAGTGGAGAATTGCTCGAGCCCAGTAGTTCCTGGCCAGCCTCAGCAACACAGTGAGACCCCGTCTCTTCAAGCTCAGATCCAGCATGGCCAGTTTTCTTGTTTGCTTTTGTTCTCTAAGAGAAGCTGTATATTCAGGTTTATAAGCAAAAATTCTCTTGTTCTTGATTATTCACAATTAATTGATATTTTAAAAATAAAAAAATAAAAATAATGATAAACCACTATATAGGCAAGAAAGGTAGTACTCACCAGCTAAGCCATAGGAATTGTTAAAATACTGAAATCCTTCCATTTAGGTTAGCAACTAATCATTATCCCAAGCCTTCCAAATAACCCTCCTAACCCCTAAGCACTCTGGCACGCCAGGCTGCCCCAGTGCCTATTGGACAGATGCAGCTGATCAGTTTGCGAGGGCAACCAGAGCAGGAAGAGCAGGGGCAGTGGAAGAGAGAGCAACTGTGAAGAACCACAGAAAAGGCACTGCAGGCCCTGGTCACTGCAAGAGTTGCAGAGAGCTATCACGTCTTTAGGACCAAGGGTCTCCGAGACCCTAGGCCCAGGAGCTGTAACACTGTCCACCCTTCAGGCCTGAGGAACCCCAGTACCCAGTCCTGCCCAGGAGCTGAAACACCAGCTGCTGTCAAGGGCTGAGGTATCCCAACCTCCTTGGCCTCCATAAGAGCTGTAACACTAGAAGGGGCCACTGTTGTCACTGCTCTCGCTTATCTACTGTCACCGCAGTCAAATACTCAGGGATTCAGACTCTGCCAGAAGCGCTTGAAGAGCTTCTCCTAGCCTATCCCCAATTTCTATGATTTCTATCCAGGTAGAGCAAAAGGACCCCAGCCAGCTGATTGGTCACAAGACTGATTCCATCCAGGAGCTAACAAGTTAACCCCTAACAAAGAGATGGCCTCAAGAATCCTGTTTCTACACCATGGCACTAGGTTAGTTCCTACACAATTTTTTTTTTTTTTTTTTTTTTTTTTTGAGAAACTACTGCATAGAGAGGCTGGGGTTTAGCTCAGTTTGTTGAGTGCCACTGTGCACTCTCTGAGGCCCTCAGTTGGATCCCACAAAGATGGGAGAAGGATATGGCAACCCACTCCCAACGCAATCCCAAACAGTAAGCCATTGAAAACCCTATGAGAGTCACTATGAGTTGGACCTGACGGGACAGCACCTAACAACACCAACACTCCATAGAGGTATAATTGACATACTGAAACCTGTACATTTTTAATGTATGTATCTCAGTGGGTCTGAGGATAATTATACACTTGTGAAATCATTAGCATCGTCACAAAGATCGCTAGCACCTTCTAAAGTTTTCGCCCACCCATCATTGTTATTATTATTGGACTGTTGTTATTGTGGTGGTGGTGGTGGGAGTATTGGTTAAGAACATTTAACATAACATTCACCCTCCTGGCGAATTGTAAGTCCATACCATATCATTGCTAGCTAGGCGCTGTGCCATACAGTATATGTCTAAGCCTTAGTTGTCTTGCAACACTGAAGCTCCGTACCCTGTGACTCCCTTACCCCAGCCTTGCCTGCACAATTGTTTGGAACTATTTTGTGTGTGTGTGTGTGTGTGTGTGTGTGTGTGTGTGTGTACTGGTCAAACAAAACATATATTTCAGGAAACCAGATCCTATAGGAACCCAGTTCTGGACCATTGATTTATTCCAATTTACCTAATTTGATAATTGAGGAAACAAAAGCTAACAGAAAGTATGTCCACCAACATGAAGCGAGGTCCTGACAGGCCCCTGTCAGATCCAGGGCTCCAAACTCCTCGGCCAGGGCTCTGTCCTCCATTAAGACACGGTGATCAACTCTATCCCTGACTAAAATTGAGGTTGGGATTCAGGCCCAGTATTGTTTCAAAAGCTCCCAGATCATTCTTAGGATCAGTAGGTCTGCAAAGCACTGCTTCTAACTGCACCATTGGCAAACAGTAACTTCGACCATTGTAATTCTATGTGGGAGAAGTTTCGAGGCTGGGCACAGTGGTGTTTGCCTGTCATCTCAGTGACTCAGGAGGCTGAGGCAGGAGGATCTCGAGTACAAAGCCAGAGGCAGCCTGTGCAAGTTAGCAAGACCCTGTCTCAAAATATAAAGTAAAAAATGGGCTGGGAGTGCAACTCAGTGGTAGAGCACTTGCTAAGCATGTGCAAGACACTGGCTTCAACTCCCCAGTACCACCAAAAAAAAAAAAAAAAAAAAAAGTGTTTTCTTCTTCTCCACCTTCTTCTGGAAGGAGGCTCCCAGGTAGCCCAGGGTGGGATGAAGGTCATGGCTCTTTTCTCATTTGAATCTGGGTGGGATGAAGGTCATGGCTCTTTTCTCATTTGAATCTGGGCACCACAGAGGCCTGAGGTCCATAGTCAGTCTGACATTCACATTGCTCCTTCAGACTCAGGATCTTTTTCTTGGCCATTTCCAAGCTAGCATTGTATGCAGAAAACTTTCTGCTCCCTCTCATCACTTTTGGGGGCCTCTCAAGCCCTTTGCTGGCTAGATACACAGTGCACCATTCATTTGCTGCCACTGCCAAGTGCTACTGCACTGAACCGGGCCAGAGACGCTTTGGGTGTCCCACCCCTCCTTCTGTGATGTGAGCTTCGCACAGTTCTGTAGCCAATCCTGCCAACCCATCGGGGATCTGCATCTATAGCCGCGTTCAGGGCTCAGCCAGGGCGCAGAGGCATGAACAAGATAGGCTCCGCCCACCCTCCCAGAGCTAGTGATGGAAGACAAGCAGCCAAATAAATGAATATGGGATTGCCAATGAGGACAACAAATGGGAGGCAGAAGCAAGGAAACGGTGGGGACCTGCTTGTAGAAGGTGACCGAGTCAGAGCGGGCTGTGGGAGGAGGTGGCACACATGGGGGGACCTGAGGAAGGGTCAGAATCTACCAAGTGGAGGGCAGGGTAGGGAAAGGGAGGCAGAGGAAAGGCCCTCGGGTTCTGGAGCACAAGGCCGGCAGTGCTAGATCACGGTGGACAGCAAGGAGGCCAGCGGTCCCTGAAGTGCAGGGTTCATAATTGTAACTTATCCCAAGTAAAATGTGAAGTCATAGAAACACCGATTATCGTCTTTATTTTGTTGTTATTATAGGACTTCAATCAAAGAAGAGAGAGATTATTTTGGCCCTTAAAATATTATGCTAGCAATTGTTCTTTTAAAAGTACATTTATTTACTTAGCAACACTAGGGGGCGGAAACCAGGCCCTAGTGCATACTTTGTAAGTGCTCTGCCACTGAGATGCACCTCTAACCCCTTTTATTTATTTTTTTATCTTGAGACAGGGTCTTGCTAAGTTATGCAGGCTGCTTCTGGTCTTGAACTTGCAATCTTCCAGCCTCTGCCTCTCAATCACTGGAATTACAGGCGTGCACCACTGTGCCCATCTCTTTATCTCTTTTTGAGACAGGGTATTTCCATGTAGCCCATGTGGATCTCAAAGTCACTATGTATCCCAGGCTGGCCTTGAACTCATGATCCTTCTGCCTCCACTTTCTGAGTGCTGGAATTTCAGCTGTGCCACTATGCCAGGCCAGCAATAGTTTTTAACAGAGACAGTTGAGCTCTTCTTGGAGGATATTTGGAAACATGTAAAGACATTATTGGCTGTGACATGATTTGAGTACACAATTGGCATTTGTTGTTGTTGTTAGGTGCTGTTGAGTCGGGTCCGACTCATAGTGACCCCCACAGGGTTTTTAATGGCTGATTGTTTCAGGATTGCTTCAGGACTGGATTGCCACATCCTTCTCCCATTTTTGTGGCGGTAAGGATCAAACCTAGGGCCTCAGAGAGCACAGAGCAGCACTCTACCAACTGAGCTAAACCCCAGCCCCCAAATGGTGCCATGCCCAGCACTATTGTCAGTGCTTCTCTGCTATTCATAGAGTTTTCAGCGGCTGACTGTTTCAGGAGTGACTGCCAGGTCCTTCTCCCTAGCCTGCAGCACTTCATGTTCCCAGTCAATCTCCTATCCAAGGACTAAACAGGCCAACCCTGCTTAGCTTCCAAGATAGGTGGGAGCAGATGCCAGGGTGCTGTGGCTGCAGACTATTGGCACTGAGGGATGCCCAACCAATGTAAACATCCTTTCAGTGTCTTACACAATGAAGAACGGTCCCACCCAAATGCCATGGTGCTCTTGACGAGATTCACCAAGCTGGCAGCTCAGAGGAGACAGAGCAGAGGGAGGCAGCAGGGCCATCATGAGGACAGCATTGGAGTTGCCCAGGTCGGGGAAGATGATGACAACAATCTGGGAGGACCTCAATGTTAAAGAATGTGGGTCAGTGGCAGATACCAGCAGACATTGTAAATCAACCACACGGAGTTCAGTTGACTGAGGTAAGGTCTGGGAGTCTCTAACACCACTCCTGGTGGTCATTAGCAATGGCTTTGAGTTGCATTTGAGGTGAAACTGTTGGAAAAACACCTGATTCTGCTAGTCATTCAGAGATGGAGCAAAGAGAGTATATTGTGGAAAAGGACCTTCTGAGCATAATATTCATTCACGAATGCCCCAGTGGGCTTCCTGGATATAAAGGACCTCAGCTCCTATCCCCATTAGGGGATCCCCCTAGAATCTCACCAGATTACTGAACCCTACTCCTACCAGAGTCTTCCAGATTCAACTGGAGTGTTCTCCACAATTAAAAAAAGTCCATAAATACTTGCCTAGTGCTCAGAAGATTAGCTGCCATAAATAATTAGGGTAATTTGGCATCATATTAATCTGAAACGTGGACATGTTATTAATAATGAAGTCAGACATATGGACTGCTTGTCCTTGCTCAGCAGAAAAGGGGTCGCTAAGCTGTGTGCTCCACCCACAAATTCTCATCAAAGAAGGCAGCCTGATTAGGAAAGAACCACAGAACCAGGAGCCATGGAGGCTTGGTACTGTGACCTTGTCACTCTGGAGAAGCAAAGGTAGCATTCCTCTCCGTAAATGGAGTTGGCCTTACACAAATTCAGACAATAAACCCCTTCAGAATCAACAGCTCTTACTGAGCCTCCTGAGCCTCTTGGTTAGTCCTAACCTGCATCTTCTTATGGTGGCAAAGATTGAAGCTAGGGTCCTGGAAGAGTCAGTTCAAGTTATCCGTTCATGATGTAGGCAGAAGTCTCCCAGGTGGAAAATGGACAAGGCAGATGAGTGGGATTCATGAAGGCCTGAGCCAGCTGCCTCTTTGGCACTGCTGTGGTTTCAATGGGTCCCCAACTGTTTCTGTGTTGGAAACTTAACCTCAATGCAACAATGTTGGGCGGTGGGGCCTGGAACAGCTAATTAGGTCACAGGGGCTCAGCCCTGCAGCCCTAGAGTCCAGGCTCGTGCTAGTGGACCAAGGCTTCAGGTCTATCCTGGTCCCAGGCTGGATCTCACAGCCCACAGCTCCAGGCCTCCCTGGAAGCCTGGATCTCTGGGTTGCACATGAGGTGGTCCACGCCTATTATGGGATATGCACCATAAAAATAGTAAAGTGTGACATCAAAAGCAATGTGTGCGGGTGGGTAAAGTGTAGAATCATTTTGTAGTGGCAAAGTTAAGTTGTTATTAGCTTAAAATATCCTATTATAAATATAAGATGTTTTATGTAATCATCATGAAAAGTATAAAGAGAAAACTCTGTAATAGAAAAATCAAAGGATCAGAAAGAAATCAACAGCATACAACTAAAGAAAATTATTTAATCTTAAAGGAAGACAGCAAGAGGGGAAGAAAGGAACAAAGGATCTACAAAGCAACCAGAAGAAAATTGAAAATTAACAAAACAGCAGTAGTAAAGCCTTGCCTATCAATAATTGCCTTGAATGTAAATAGATTGAATTTTCCAAACAAAAGATGTAGAGTAGTTGAAGTGAAAGGCTGTAAAAAGTTATTCCCATGCAAATAGAAACTAAAAAGAGCAAGGGTAGCTAACTGTAAATCAGATAAAATAGAACTAGAATTAAAAATTTTAAAATGAGACAGTCATTCTGTAATGATAAAGGGACCAATTCAGGAAGATATAACAGTTATATTCACATTCTTAACATCAAAGCACATGGATATATAAAGGAAATACTCATACATCTAAAGAGAGGAGTAGACTGTGATACAATAAAAGCAGAAGATATTAATACCTCATCTTCAATATTGGACAGGCCGTCCAGATAGAAAATCAGTACGAAAATGCTGGATTTGAACAATATTTTAGAATAAGTGGACCTAAAAGCTAGTGAAGAACATTCTGTGCAACAGCAACAGAACACATATGCTTATCAAGCACACTTGATCCCCACTTTGTGGCACTACTCAGGGGTGGTGATTCTTTAGGAGGTGGGGCTTAGTGGAAAGAAGTTGGGTCACAGAGTGTGTGTGCATGAGGAAAAGATTGGGACCCCAGCCGTCTTCTCTGAGCTTCTGCTTCCTGACTACCGTGAGTGAGAAGCTTTGCTCTGCCACGCACTTCTTAACGTGATATTATCTCACAACGAGCCAAACGGAGGAACCAAGTGACCATGGACTGCAGCCTCCGAGGCCATGAGCCGAGATAACTCTTTCTCCTGTGGTTTAGATACAAAATGTCCCCAAAGTTCATGTGTTGAAAGCATGGACCCAAACTAGTGATGCTATTGATGCGTGATTGGATCACAAGGGCATCAGCTTCATCATGGATCAATTACTTAATTGTATGTCACCTACACATAAAACTAAGAAAGTCTCAAATATGCTAATCACGGCCATTGCATACCCCTCATGGAATACCATATGAAATCATGTTTTTGCAGCTTTGTTAGCTTTATGCCAGAACATCATCTCTGAAAACCAGAAAAATATTTCTGAGAGATATGTTGTTGTTGTTGTTGTTAGGTGCCGTCGAGTTGGCATCCGACTCATAGCGACCCTCATAGGGTTTTCAATGGCAGACTGTTTCAGGATTGACTTGGGAGTGGATTGCCAGGTCCTTCTCCCATTTTTGCGGTGCTGGGAATTGAACTCGGGACCTCAGAGACTGCAGCACAGCGCTCTACCAACTGAGCTAAATCCCAGCCCTCTGAGAGATATAGGGATTGGAAATCAGAGTTGGAAGAGCAATTAGAGACAGTCTAGTCCTCCATAGGGAAATTTATGACCAGGTACAGAGAACCAACTTGCTCAAAATAACAGAGATGTAGAAGGTGTAAGCTCTTAGTCACTATTTCTGACTGCTAGTTTAATCTTTTGATCCGCAGAAAACCACAAGCCCTGTGAGGCAGGTCCTTGCCCCCTGTCCTTTTCTCTCTAAGGTCCACACTGAGCAATGCACTGCGCAGCGCCTTAATGAGTAGGTTACAGAAGGAAGCACAAGGGGCCACATTTGAACAACTGACTGATCCTAATCCAGGTGGCTTCTCATCATGACTCATCCGCCCTGGTCATTTTAATGATCACATCTGATGCACTGCAAGAAACCCATCCCCTTCAGCAAAGTGACTGTGGTCAAACAGCTAATTCCCTTCAGGCCAAAGATCTCCCCATAGTATATTGTGCTTTTCATAAAGGGCCATGTTGTTTTTCTTAGGGGCCATAAGTGGGTGTCTGACTCATAGTGACCCTGCATACAACAGGTGAAAGAGTATTGTTAGTGCTCTCTGCTATTCATAGCATTTTCAATGGCTGATTCTGTTTTGGGGGGCGGGGGTTGCCGGGTCCTTCTCCCTAACCTATAGCACCTGGTGTTCCCAGGGGATCTCCCATCCTAGGGCTGACTCTGCTTAGCTTCTGAGATCTGACAGGATCAGACACCACAGTGGTATGGCTACAGGCATAAAGGACCATAGGAAGACATTGCATAGAATTTGCTGAATCTCAAGGCTGACATTTAAATTATTTTCTATCAAGACCTGTCTGTTGCATTGCAACTATAGAGCATTACCCTAGAATTCAGAAATTCTATCCCCAGTCCTGTGCTTTCCTGCTGTAACAAGACCCAGCTCAGTGTTCTGTTCCTCCTGATGGCATTTTTCTCTCTGGTTGTCCCAGAAATATATCCTGGAACAAAGATCTGTGAGTGAAAAAGTCATTTGGTTTGATCTGAGGCAACATAGGTAGAAGAGTGGGAAAGTGAGACAGGTCAGGAAGTGGCCATGGAAGGTGAGGTTCTGACCTCTGTGGGCATTCTGAGGGCCCAAGAAGATCATAATCCTCAGGGCATCTCGCCCTAGGACAGAGGGCACTGGCCCTTTAGGGGCCGAGCCCAGCCAGCCTTCCATTGTGAACTACTCATGAGGCATTTTCTTGCTCATCCTGCAACTGGACAATCACATTCTTAGCTTGCCTCTTTGGTTCCTCTGCATTTAAAATGAAAATTAGGAAATAGACATTGGAGAAGGAAAAATGGATTTATTAACAGTTTGGCCAAACCTGCTGAGAAAGCAGTTATAAAAATTCTCTTCCACTTCCTGTGGCAGTATCCAATTTTTATATGAAAGATGGAACCAAAGTCTGAAACAAAAGTTGAAAAAAAAAAAAA
>VMDO01024801.1:0-29119 GCA_007922755.1 Pedetes capensis | reverse complement strand
CTCTCATATTGTCCATTCTTTCCTATCCTCTTATTATTGAGACTTTTTCCTTCTGTGTGTGTAGGATTCCTTTATGTATCTTCTGCAGTGCTAGCTTGGTGTTAATGAAATGCTTTTGTGTTTGCTTGCCTTGGAAAGTTTTACTTTCTCCATAAATTTTAAATGAAACTTAGCTCGATATTATAATTTTGATAGGAAAGTGTTTACATCCAGAGCTTGGAACGTACAAGTTCATACTTTCCTGGATTTTAGGGTTTTTGCTGAGAAGTCTAATGAATATTTTGATAGGTTGTCTTTGTGAGTTGATGTTTTTCTCTTGTAGCTTTTAATATTGTTTTTGTTCTTGTTGTTCTTAACATATTAACTATAACGTGTCATGGGGCAGTTCTTTTCTGTTCATGTCTGTTTGGGGTTCAAAATGCTTCTTTTGGTTGGATGTCAATTTTTGCTCAAGTTTGGGGGAATTTTCTGCTACAATTCCATTGAATTTGTTTTTTATGCCATTGATTTTATCTCAAGTCTTTTAACCCCAAAATTCCTCAAGTTGGTCTCTTAATCATATTCCAGAGTTCTTGAAAGTTGTGGTCATTTTCTTTTGTTTTATTTCTTTGCTGATATTTGAATAATATGTATTCAACGTTGTCTTCCATCCCTGATACTCTGTTTCCTATTTGATCTAATCTACTGGTGATGCTTTCCACTGAGTTCTTTATTTGCTCTATTGAGTTCTTCTCTCTCTCTGTATCTATCTATCTATAATATAATATATAGATTCTATATATTTCATTTAATTTATAATATATAATAAATATATATAAATTATATAATATATAATTTTGGGGAAAGGCCTGGCAATCCACTCCCAAGGCAATCCCAAAACAGTCAGCCATTGAAAACCCTATGAGGGTTGCTATGAGTTGGATACTGACTCAATGGCACCTAACAACAACAACAATAACAACAATATATAATTTATAATTTTATAATTTATATAATATATAATTTAATACATAATTTATATAATATATAACCTTATATATTATATAAATTATAAAGTTATAAATTGTATATGAATAGCTACAGTGACTTTTTTCTGTGTCCTATAATATTTGAGTCTTTTAGATGGAGGTAGTGGTCATCTGAAGTGGAAGCCTCTTATCTGACCTTGGCTCAGAGTTTCCAGTCTCCAGAGTTCTCCGCAGGAGATGGGGTCCTGTCCTCTCCCTGGGGATTAGGGCTAGCATTCACCTTTCCTGAGCCTTTTGCTGCCTGAACCTCTCAGTGTGTCAGTGTCCCACCTTCCCCCTCACTGTAACTGCCTGCCATATCTGTATCACACCTTAGAATTGTGGCAGGTTACCCCCAGGTTCCCTAATCAGTGATTACTTCCTGTTTTCAGGTCTCAAAAATAACTAAATCTCACACAATAGGTTCCCTCTCAAGGTGGCACCCAGTACAACCCTCCAAGATATGGAGTATGGGAAAATGAATCTCTTTGCCAATGCTGATCTCCTCCACTGCAATCAGGAAGACCCAATGTCTCAGCAAATCTCCAAATGGATCCAAGGGCATCGAGGACTGTGGGCTTGTCCTGTGAGACTTGCAGTCTGCCTGCTGGAGCTGCCCAGCTTACCTCCCAGGGTGAGACTCTGGTTCCCCTCCTCCACTGAGGAGCAGTGGCTGGAGATCTCTCTCTCTCTCTCTCTCTCTCCGCTTAGCCCTGTTCTGCACTCTGAGACCACCCTATTAACTCCTTTGTGATTTCTGTGCTTTTCTTGTTTTCTTGTCTCTCTTTGTAATAGAGTGCACTTCTTCCTATTCTGACTCCTTTGTTTTGCTGCATAATTTGGAAAATGCCTCTAATCCACCATTTTACCAAGCAGCTCATAAGAGTTTTTAAAATGAGAAGTCTCTAACTTGAATTGGCATTTAATGGTCAGGAGATAAATGGCATGGATATCTTTCGAGGGGAAAAATGCTTAAATTAAGCTAGAATATTTAAAATGCAGTTGACCTAATAACACCATGAGTAATGTCATGTAGTGTTTAATTTGTCAAAAATTTTTACTTCACTTTTAAAGGAATAGTTCCTGCCTAAATTCTCAATTAAAACATTAAAATCAGGCATCAAATATAACATCAAATATTAGAAATGAAAGAAAAGTACCTATCATCCTTCCTATCTCTTACTTTTGACAGCTTTGGAAAGGAAGGTCATAGCCAGAATAACTTTCTCATTCACCTAAGTTAATGTAACTCATTATTGGGAGTTTATATCACATAATCTAAAAGTTGAGCAGCCCAAATATGATGCAAAGGAATTAGGAATGCAATATATCTTCCTGAAATATGTATACTCTTCAGCATTGTGCAGTAGTATATTGAACTAAAGTCTTAGAAAATAGTTATTATTTGAACTCATGGAAATTTTGTAAAGAATTGCATTTTTATCAAAACTCTCAAGCCTTTGTAAAATATCTAATCCCTTCAAGAAGTCCCTCTAGTATTTATTTAGCAAGTGTTTAACCAAATAATTCATTTAATTTGTGTGTAGAAATTGAAGTAAATCTTGGGCAACATGGTGTTAGAGAGATTAAAAGATGTCCTGAACGAGGTTCAAATATTTTAGAATTAGTAATTGTAAAGAGTTCTTCCTAATACTCTGTTATATATGCTTCTTTGAAAAATGGGAATTGAGTTCTAACAGAAGAGGAACCATACTAGCTACAAGCCAAAAACTGATTTAAATATCTGTATCTGTATCCCAAATAACTTTCTATTGCCATTACAAAAGCATCATTTCAGTATATCTTTCTGATCCAGCAATAATGAATGTCCATTGTTAAAATACACAAGTGAGGGGATTCACATTACTTCAAGTGAGTTATCAATTGGAAAAAAGTGTTGAATCCAGGGACAATTGGGTTTTAGATATGCATTTTTACAGAAAGTCAGCAGGTAATTATTATCTACTACATGCTAGTAGTATCAGCTATTACTGATAGTAATAATGTAGAACATATGGAAACCTATATCATAAGATAGTACCAAAAAGCAAGAACTACTAAAAACCAAAAGCAAAAGCAAACATAACAATGCTAGAGGTATAACAAAGGGACACAGGAGCCAACTGAAAGGACTTCTAATGGCCAAACCTGGAAAATTTTGAGCAAAATAATAAATAATGTGTCAGTAGACAATAAGCAAAATTATGAAATAAATATCCATGATATAAATAAAAGACTTAGTAAATAAATGTTGTTTGTTGTTAAGTGCCATTGAGTTGGGACCAACTCATAGGATGTACAACAGATGTACCACAGAGGAAATGACATTTTGCCATGCCCAACACTGTTGCCAGGTTCGCTGTGATTCATAAAGTTTTCAATAGCTGATTATTTTCTGGGAGTGGGTTGCCAGACCCTTTTCCCTAATAAATAAATAAATGGGAGCAAATAGAAAAATATCCCTGTACACAAGAATTGTAAATCATTTATGTAGGTGCTCTGTCTCCAAGGAGGTGAATATAACACTCATTCTTTAAGTGTGGACTTCATAAAATTACTCTGTGCCAAAGAGTTCAGAATGGAAAGGAGGGAAGAAGAAGAAAGTTACACAGTATAAATCAGACCAACACTACTCTGCCAGATCATTAAAAATCAACACTAACCAAGATAAATTATACTGACAATATGGGCCATTAGTGTGGTCTGATGATAAGGGTACTCTGCAAGCTTCCCTACCAAGAATCATATGTGTTTTACCCATGAAAAAAGTACCAGAAAAATCACAATAGACAGGCTATAAATACCCAACCAATAGTACTCAAAACTGTTGGGTTCATCAAAAATAAGGAAAAGTCAAAGGAACAGTCGCAGTCAATTAAAGCCAAAGGAGGAATGATGACTAAATGTAATACATTATCCTGGATCTGATCCTACAACAGAAAAATGGCATAAGATGCAAACTAAGGAAATCTGAAGACAGTATGAGCTTCAGTTAATATAATTAACATAAAAACTTCATTTGGTAAAATTTTCATTAATTATAACACATGTACCCATCTGATCTGTAACAGTGAAAATATGATGTAGAATATATGAAAACTCTATACTGTCTTTCCAATTTTTCCAAAAATTTCAAAGTACTCTAAAACAAAAATTTTCTTAAAGAAAAGAAAGAAAGGAAAGGAAAGAAGGAAAGGAAATAGGAAAAAGAAAAATGGCCCTGGTCTATATAAGAATCAGGCCCGATATTAAAATTATCTGAGGCTGGCTTAAGAGTATCTCTATTAGATTACTATGCAATGCCTGCAGTTGTACCACTGTGGTGTCTGTTCCCCTCAGTCCTCAGAAGCTAAGCAAGATGGGTCCTGGTTAGTTCTTGGATGGAGACCACCTGGGAACCCCAGGAGCTGTATGTAGGCTTGGGAGAAGGACCTAGCAACCCACTCCCAAAAACAATCAGCCATTGAAAACCCTATGAATAGCAGAGAGGCTATGTTTTGCCTGTTGTCCATAGGGTCACTATGAGTTGGACACCAACTCAATGACACCTAACAAAAACAACTATGCTTAATTTCAGAGATTGTGCCCTCAATTCCACTTCATGGTGACAACCCATCCATCACTGAATCAGACAGGAAGTGTCTGCTGCAAATACCTATATCATCTTCTCCTACTCCTCCTATTCGCTGAATTCAACCTTTGCCACCATGGTGAATTCTTACTCCTATCACTTTCCTGTTGTCCCAGTCTATCAACCCTCTCCTCATACTCTGCCTCTTTAGAACTTGTGTGGACCCCATAAGCTTCTATTTCTAGCATCGCTCAGCATCACCTCAGATTCTCCTTTGCAATTAGGATCCAGCAGTCACCTACTTCTCCAGCCCCCAGCCAGCTGATATTCCAGTGCTGCTCCCAGAATGTTCAGCGTTGCTGGCATAAATTAAACTGCTCATTGGATTAGCATGAGAATAATATCCCATCTCTGCCGGGCTTTTAATGGTTTCCACTAATCCCTGTTCTTTCCCTTAAAATGTCTTTGTACCAAGTGTTCTCAGTAGCCTTCCTAGACATTATCTACTTTGAGCCCCTAGCCTTCCTCCAACCCCATCATCTTCCCAGTAGAATTGCCCCATCTGTGAAGACTGTGGCTATCCATTTCTGACTTTCTCTAGGTCCCTACCTATGCCCTGACAGGAACACCTCTCTTCCTCCTATGCCCATCCTCTTCTCCTTTATCTTGGCCACACATTTCTCTCCCTTCACCATCCTCTCGCCTTTCCCAAATGAAAAACTCTTGACAGCTTGTTGCTGCCTGCTCCCAGAACTGCTTGAAGTTCCTTTCATTTCCTTAAGGTGCTTATCTACTTACATGCCCTTTCTCTTAACCATTCTCTCACAACTTCTCCCTTTTCCATGCTCTTTTCTCTCTTTGGCCTTCAAACATTTTGTCATCCTAAAGAAAACCATGCTTAACTATACCTCTTGTTGCCAGACCAAAAAAATTTTTCATTAATTATTTGTGATTTTATTAGACAGTTAAAAAGCATGATTCCAGGCAGAGAAAAATATGATAATAAAACACATCACTGCCTTTGAAAATGTATGCACTACTGAACAAGATGCTCCCTAGCTCTATGGTTTGCCACATTGTACCTCTCAGTTATTTATCTGTCTTTCCAGAACCTCTAGAAGGGGATGCTGTTACACAGATAAAATAATTGTTTCTCCTACTGATTTAGGTTGTTGACTTGTCTGAATTTTTTGAGAAAAGATTTCATATATTATTCATCTCTAACAAGATGATGATTTGCCTACAATAGGTATTAGTTAATGATTACTAAAAGAAAAAGTGATGAGCCAACTTTGCTCTAGACTATTTGTGTTAACCTTTTAAAAATAAATTTAATATTCTATTTCTAAAACTATCTGAGGCTGCTTTTTCCTTGTTATGAAAGACAAAGAAATAAAAATGAGGAGCACAGCTCAAGGACCTAGATGATACAGAAAATCACCCTTGCAATCCATTTGATATAGATTCTATGTGCTACGTGGTCCTTGAGAGCAAGGTCTCATTTTGATGTATGTTTTGTACCATGCCTAGGTCAATGGGAATTCATGGTGAATAAATTGAGGGTGAAGGCAATGTGACTGATGGGCACAGAGAGGAATGAGACTCCTATCATCTATTTTCAGCTGTAGAATTACATAGCCTTTGGCCTCAAACATGGGGCTTTGAAAGTTAAATTCTTCAGCCTCAGAATCAGAAATAATACCTGCACACTTAGCTGGCTTCAAAAGGGTCTTGCTTAGGGTAATGTCCACAAAAGAACAAAGTATTACTTTTTACTGAGCAGAATAAATCAATAGCCTACCATTTCAGAGAGTTCTACATAAATATGACAAAACACATTTTATCCCTTCTCCTAGGTTCTTTCCTTCCAAATAGTTGTATTTTTATTCCTCTTTAATTAAGGCTACTGAGTTTTCATATTTGCTTAATTAAATTGGGACAATATCAATTCTTCACATCTTTTGGAAATTGTTTACAAGTAAATTACAAATATGTCAGTAAAAGTTAAAGGGGCTCAAATATATTAATAAAAAGTTACAAGGAACCAATTATGGATATAATAATTAAGTGGCAGAATTAATAATTAGTCATCATTATCTAAGTTTGATAGAAATTGCTCTTTGCCGTAAGAATCTCAGATGTAAAATATGGTATGTAAATTAGCACTTTGAGTTAAGATGGTTTAAACAGCGATTTGGTCTCCTTTAGTATGGATGGTACCATAGGGAGGGCTGAGCTTTGATTCTGCTTTGACAAGTCAGACATTCAGCACCTGTAGTAACTACGTCAGCCTCCATGAGAAGGAGCTCATACTGTTGAACTTCTGTTTACTACCATCTGTGCCACCCTAGGTACTATATCAGTGACCCATTGTGCAACCCAGTGGTGGCAGAGGACAAAACTAGCTGGCCTTACCTAGATGAGTCATTTTATCCACCTAGTTTTTCAATGCTTCTTCTGTAAAATACATTCTTTGAATTAGTTATCTATTGCTTCATGATGAATTACCACAAAAAAATCCATTTTAAACAGTGTACATGTATTCATAGTATCTGTGAGTTAGATGTCCAAGCACTCTTACCTGGGCCCTCTGCTTTAAGTATCTCACAGAGTCTCAAGAAAATGTCTGCCAATACTGGAATTTCGTCTGAAAGCTCAAGGAGGGAAATATCTGCTACCAAACTCAGATGGTTGTCACCAGGACTCAGCCCATTGCAGGAAAAATACATTAACTTTGGCACAAAATACAGGCTACATATAGTGGTTAGCCAGCCCATAATCAAGGGGCAGGGATTACCCAGGTTGTGAGTAATAGGAGAAGGGGATCATCAGACATCAACTTGGAGTTTACATACCACAATCTCTCTAGTGAACATTTCTGGGAAGCACAAAGTTGCATATATTTTGCACACAATTATATAGATCCATCCATGTGCCTCTTCTCCAGATTCCCTTGACTCAAGCACTTTACCAAATAGCTAAGCCATTTACCACTACTCAGTAACCTGTATGTCATTACTCATTTCTGATCACCCTCAAAATAAGTTGATGATCAGGAAATTCTTCAAAGCTGTTCCCACTAGGAGGATTCACAGTGGTGAAAGGCATTGGCAAGCATTTTCATCACAAGACTCTGTCACTTCAAGTGGGGTTGTGTATGTAGTATCAAACATTCAATTTTTAGTTCACACTAACATTTTAAGCTAATGTATTTATGAACCAGCCAAATTTTTGTGTTGAGAGTTTATGTTAGTTTTAGTTTTTAGATTGCATATATTACTTCATTCCTAATTACAAATAGCCTGCAGCCATACCACTGTGGCATCCAATCCTGTCAGATCTCAGAAGCTAACCAGGGTGAGGCCTGGTTTGTACTTGGATGGGAGACTCCCTAGGAATATCAGGTGCTATAGGATTGGAAGAAGGACCCAGCAACCCACTCCCAAAAAACAATCAGCCATTGAGAACCCTATGAATAGTAGAGAATCAGGACAACATCATTTCATCTGTTGTATGTAGGGTCAGTGTCAGTTGGAAACTGACTCGAGGGCACGGAACAACAACAACAATTACAAATAATATATTTCAGCTACAGATTTATGGAAAATGAGATTCAAACCAAAAAACTTATCACACTTGTGACACTATCACACAGAGATTAACATGCATATATATGTACCTAAATACATAAATCTACATTGCACACATGCAAATACAACATACAAATATACATTGTATATATGTATTGTTTGGCATAGTTTTTTTATTACATTTCTGCTGTTCCATGAATACAAACAAAGGACATGAGAGTCTCAATTCATAGATTAAGAACTTTATTACTAAAATCACAGGAAGCATTATGATCGCCAATATAGTTGTATTCGATCCCCTACCACTAATTTCCTCAAGGGTAATGTGGAAGACTCAGGCTATTGACTTTTCTACTAGGCCATAATGAACCAGACTATAAGCATGAGCGGAAGGAAGGATGCCAGTGCAATAGACACAGGTGACTTGGGATTTTGGACTTCCCATTCTGGTAAACTGGGCTGGGGTTTAGCACAGCTGGCAGAGTGATTGCTCTGCATGCTCTGAGGCCCTAGTTCAATCCTCACCACTGCAAAAATGTGAGAAGGACCTGGCAGGCCACTCCCCAAAATAATCCCCAATGAGCCATTGAAAATACTATAAATGAAAGAAATTAAAGGAATACAGATAGAGAACGAAGAGGTCTAACTATCCTTATTCACAGATGACATGATCCTATACCTAAAGGACACTCAAAATTCCACTACAAAACTCTTAATTAGCTCCTTCAGCAAAGTTGTTGTTGTTGTTGTTAGGTATGGTCAAGTCAGGTCTGACTCATGGGCAACCCTTTTAGGATTTTCAATGGCTGTTTCAGGATTGAGTTAGGAGTGGATTGCCACACCTTTCTCCCATTTTTTATAGAGCTAGGGATCAAACCCAGGACACCAGAGTGTGAAGCAGCACTCTACCCATTGAGCTAAACCTCAGGCCCTTCAGCAAAGTACCAGGATACAAAATTAGCACTCAAAAAAACAGTAGCCTTCCTTTACACAACTATTGACAGGAAGAGAAAGAAATCAAGACAGCAATTCCATTCATAATAGCCCACCAAAAATATTAAATATTAAGGCATCAATCTAACCAAAGATCCTAAAGACCTCTCTAATGCAAACTTCAATACATTAAAAAAAGAAATAACAGAAGATACTAGAAGATGGAAGGTCCTCCACTGCTCATGGACCAGAAGAATTAATATTTGTGAAAAAGGCTATACTACCAAAAGTGAGCCTGCCACCAAAGCCCTGTAGCATCTGAACCTATCAAATCTTGGAAGCTAAGCAGGGTCAAGCTTGTTTAGTACTTGGATTGGAGACCACCTGGGAATACCAGGTGCTGTAGGCTTGGGAGAAGGACCTGGCAACACACTCCCAAAAAACAATCTCCCATTGAAAACCTTGTGAATAGCAGAGAAGCACTAAAAATCATGTTTCACCTGCTGCACATAGGGTCACTATAAGTTGGACACCAACTCGACAGCACCTAAGAACAAGAGCAAACAAAAGTGATTTATAGACTTAATGAAATCTCCACAAAAATTCCAATGACAGACATTGCAGAAATAGGAAAAAAATCCTAAAATTCATATAAAAGCACAAAAGACCGCACATAGTCAAAACAATTCTTAGCAGTAAAAAATGTGCAGAAGATATAACAATACCTGCCTTTGAACTATTCTACTGGGCCATAGCAGCAAAAACACCTTGGTACTGGCACAAAAATAGGTGTGAAAATCAATGGAATGGAGTTGAAGGCCCAAAGATACACCCACACAACTATAGGCTCCTGATCTTTAACAAAGGGATAATGGTATTCATTGGAGAAAAGATAGCCTCTTCAACAAATGGTGCTTGGAAAATTGGATATCTATTTTTAGAAGGATTACAATAGACCTATACTACTCAATCTGTATTAGAGTCAACTCAAAATGGATAAGAAACCTCAACATAAAACCAGAAACCTTAGAACTGCTGAACAAAAAGATAGGGAACATGCTCCAACACATAGGCATTGGCAAGCATTTTCATCACAAGATTCTAGTTGCCCAGGAAACTGCACCAAAAATTGACAAATGGGATTGCATAAAACTAAAAGCCTTTTGTGCAGCAAAGGAAACAGTCAACAGAGTTAAGGGAGAGCCCACAGAATGGGAGAAAATCTTTGCATTCTACACATCTGAAAAAAATTATACATACATATTATACATACAATTGTATTATACATACAATTATAAAATTTGTATGCATACAAATTATGAATACATATATACAAAAAGTGAACAATCATACCTATCTAAGGACAATCCTACCTATCTAAGATTGGAAAATACAAGCAGATAATAAAGAAACAGGGAAAGGATTAATGGATGAGAGAGGAGTTTGGGGAAGGTGGAAAGGAAGAGGAAATAATGTAGAGGGGTAAAGAAGGAGAGGGAAAACTCAAAATATAAGGTGCAAGTATATCAATACATTAAAAATGGAAGGAACAGAAAAATATATAACCTATATAACCCATGACTATGTACACTTTTCATTACAAATTAATCAAAATTCCTACTTTTTTCTTTTTTATTTTAGTATATATTGTTCTGTAAAATGTGTAATATGATGATTGTTTAAGCAAAAGTGATTTAATAATTAGATAGTGGATAGAGCAAATGATTTATTACTCTGTACCCCAAGAACAGAAAAGAGAAAAGAAAACCCTACTAATAAGTACATAGAGTCACTGTGAGTCAGATCCTAGCAACGACAACAACATTTGGGTAAATCACCATGCCTTCCAGACCTTCTCAGGCTTATCACTGACTTACACTTTCCATGATAATTATAATGAATTGCTACTCCACCTTTCCAAACTTATGACTTTTGGGGTTTGACAATATTCTTGATAGGCAATTGCAGCTATATAGTTACTTAATATCTCACAGTCAATTCTTTAGTCTCCATTAAAGCTAATAGCATGTCAAGAACCACCTTTTTATTTCTCATTTTCCTCCTTTATTGATAAATGTTGGTGGAGTAGAGAGTAATACAGAATTTGCTATTTACATTGTGAAACTATTCTCCTTTGGTTACACTTTCATCAATTTACAAAGTTTATGGAACCTTTTGATTAATATGTAATAAAATTCATATGCATATATGGTTTATAATCTCCTATTTTCCAGATTTAATCATGAAGCTGCATCATTTACACTGAGATTATTTTTGAAAAGTGATGACTTTTTCCTGCAGAAGGTATGCCCTCTGTCTAGAACTTCGGCAGTCTCTGTTACGACTTTCCATGTAGGTCTGGTAGAAGTTCCACATAGCTTTGTCATCCAAGGCAGATATCTTTAGCAACTCTAGATCCACTAGGTTTTATCTTTCAAGAGTCAGATTGCTTCTTTCTCTATTGTAAGCCATCTCTTGCTTTGGGTCTGTCTCAACAATGGCATCCTTTGAGATAAATTTATAGACTGGATTAATATTTAAACACTATAACACCTCTCTCTCTCTCTCTCTCTCTCTCTCTCATACTTGGATGTTGAACTCAAGGCCTCATGCATATCAGGCAAGTGCCCTATCACTGGGTCCAACTTCCATCCACTTTTATATTTTTTTTTTATTTTGAGACAGCTGTGCAGGCTTGTTATGGGCCCCAATCTGCAATCCCCTGCTTTAGCCTCCCACTTCTCTGGAATCACAGATGTATGCCATGGCACCTGGAACTCTTTATATCATACTTAATGGTTAAAGGTTTGGAGAGAAATTTTATTCTTTATCTTGAAAAGGATGTCCTAACAAGCCCTAGATTACCAGTAAGCAAACCCTGACACATTGTGTAGTCCATCTTCTGCACTCTGGTGTCTTAGCTAAGAATTCACACTTGATGAACTGGATATCATCAACAAAGTAGACCAAGAGGGTGTTGGGTTGGAGTGAACATGAATGGCAAGTGACAAAATGTATGGTCATGGAGATGGAGATAGTCCCTCATTCTAAGTTACTTGAGCAAGGAGAAAAGAAATATAAGAATTAAATTAAAACATAAAATTTGCATGGTATTTACCAATCTCATTATATGGGGAAAAAACTGTGTAAAACTTTAAAGAAAAGCAAGAAAGTTATAGGCCAGATGGTTACCATAAGCCAACACATTGACTCAGAATTGCACATGGGCTAACATGCAAATTAGTGCATTTATTATTCATTTATACTATAGGGTCCAAAGAGTTGTTAAATTATCTGGAGGATTCTTTACTGTAAGGCCATTCAAGATGTCAGGTACATAGAGGTCTTGACAACTTTAAAATGTGTTTTTCTAGGTCAATCTGTACTTTGATAAACCATTAGCATAAACTAAAGTATTTCATATGTGCCAAAATTTTAAGAATCTGGAGGTGGTACACATCAACTTTCTCTCACATTCTACTCACTGAAACTCAGTCATAGAGCCAAACTTAACTATAAGCAAGACTGTGAAAAGTATTCTAGATTCAGGGCTGATGGCATATTTAGCAGGATCCAGACCAAAATGAAAATATGGGAACCTTTATTCAAAAATCAGTAAGCTAATGTGCTGTTGCTAAATATACTACAATGTAAAGCTTTTCTTTCTGCGTTTTCTTTCTACTTTTCTTTCATGGTCTCTCAATTTGTATTAAATTATTATTTGATATTAAATCTTCTAAGAAAGGACTTGAAATTTGATATTATCAGCATGAATTTTTCTATTCATCTGTGTATTGTATAATCCCAGATTTTAATGCAAGAATGAGTATTTAGTTCATAAATAGAATCACTAAAGTTATAAAATGTGTGTGTTTTGTAGCTTGTATATATATGAACATTTTGTTCCTACCAGAACAGAAAAATTGTACAAAACAAACTCAACTACTTTTATTTCTCACCTTCATACATGCATGTTGTGCTGATATTCTACCTTTAGTTTACTAATGGGTAAGGAAAAATAGGAGAAAGGATCACAGGTTGTCCTATCTTTTCTATTTTTATGCTATCATTTCCAACAGAAATTATTGGCAAAAATACAGAAGTAATAGAAATAGGAAAGGATATGGAAGAGTTTCTTGGTTATTTGTACTTCATAGAATATGATTACTTTCTATTTTCGAAGCAAGTTCAGGTTGAAAGCCAAAGTGTGGTGTCTATAGGCTAGGAGTACTCACACTTCTTTAGTCATAGATGTAACACATAAATCATTCTCACTTTTGAATATCACTGAACTCTGCATATTGTGGATGCACCAAGACCATGTGTTTATGGGACATTGTGAGCATAATGGGCAAGTGGCATGGCATAAAACAGAGAATGTCCACATTGGCTGTAGCTCCAATTTGTACTTGCACATCTTTTATAGTCCCATTGCTGATGTCAGATGGATATTAGCCAAAAGCAAAAAATACTAGAAAGATATCTATCTATGTTTTATTGACTATACAAAGGTATTTGACTGCATGAATCAAAACAAATTTTGTATGACATTGCAAAGAATGGGACTAAAAGAGCACTTAATTATATTCATGAGGAATCTGTATACGGACCAGGAGGCAGTTGTTCAAACGGAACAAGGAAACCTTACCTGGTTTAAAGCCAAAAAGGAGTGCATCAGGGGTGTATCCTTTCTCCGTATTTCTTCAAACTCTATGCTGAGCAAATAATCCAAGAAGCAGTACTTTATGAAGAAAATATAGCATCATGATTGGACAAAGACTCACTAACAACATCCCTTATGCAGATAATACAACTCTGCTTGCTGAAACCGAAAAGGATTTGAAATGTTTACAGATGAAGATCAAAGAACAAAGCCTTCAGTATGGATCACACCTCAACATCAACAAAACAGAAATCCTCACAACTGGATGAGCAAGCAACTTCATGATAAATTGAGAAAAGATTGAGGTTGTCAATGATTTTGCTTTACCTCATTCTACAATACACACCCATAAAAAGCACTAGTCAAGAAATCAAAAGATGCATTGTATTGGGAAAAGCTATTGCAAAAGACCTGTTTAAAGTGTTGAAAAGTAAAGATGTCACATTGAAGACAAAGGTGTGACTGACTCATGCCATGGTATTTTCAGTCATATCATGTGATTTTGAAAGCTGGATATTGAATAAAGGATACAGGAGAAGAATTGGTCCATTGGACTTATTGTGGTGGTGACAAATATGACTATACCATGGACTGCCAAAAGAACCAACACATCTGTCCTAGAAGAAGTTCAACCAGAGTATTCCCTTGAAGGACAGATGATTAGACTCCATCTTACATATAGTCAGGACATATAATCAGGAGGGACAAATCCCTGGAGAAGTACATCATGATGTTTGGGAGAGTGACAGGTCAACAAAAAAGGAAAAACCTCAACTAGGTGTATTGACACAGTGTCTGTAACAATGAGCTTAAACATAAATAAGATCATGTACCTGGCAGAGAATCAGGGAGTTTTTCACTCAGTTGTACTTAAAATCACTATGAGTTAAATCAGACTCAATTCCCCCTAATAACAATAACATGGTCATGTTGGAATTCACTTACAAAACACAGGATCATTTGGAAGGCTGAAGGAGGAAGATCCCAAGTTTGCAGTTAGAGATATTCTGCATAACTTAATGAGATTCTGTCTCAAAATAAAAAAGAAAAAGGAGCTTAGGGTGCAGCTCAGTGGTGGAATATTTGCCTAGCACATGAAAGGCCCTGGGTTCAGCTCTCTAATACTGCAAAGAACAAAACCAACAAATGAAATCCCAAAGACACCTGCAAGGGTGCATGGCTGAAGAGAGGTGTGATAGAACCACCTGAGGGTATGTGGCCAAAGGGAGGCAAGGTAGAACCACTTGCAATGGCACAAGGCTGAAGAGAGTGGTGCAGGGCCCTCCCTGGCAGTGCATGCCAGGCAGTAAGTATGGCAGAGCCTGCAGCAAGGGCACATGGCTGAAGAGAGGTATGGCAGGGCTCTCCCTGATGGCTGGTGAGAGGCAAGTTGGACCCCTCCAGGAGAGTTCACGCTGACTACAGGTACTGCAGGGAAAAAAAGAGTGGAGGTCTGCAGGACTCTTTTCTGGGAGGAAGTTGGACAGCCCTAGTGTATGGTCTCAGACCTAGGACAGTTTTATTTATTTGTTTGTTTGTTTGTTTGTTTCAGAGGAGATGTTGACAGACATGGATCATAGGACCACTGGAACCACAAGCCAGAGAGAGAGAGAAACTGAAAGGTGGTACCTTTAACAGACAGAGAAGAATGGCTGGTACTGCTGAATACCCAAGTCTAAGAAAGCTTGTTCAGAATAAGGTGAGTTTGGGACCTGGGAGTGCCTGCAATGTGGACAAGTAGAAGCATGGGTCTGGGGAGCCTAGGACACATGGTTTAGGCTGTGGTGTGATTGGGGGATGGGAAATTAGGTGATGAGAAGAAACAGAACGGGTAATGCTGAATGCAGAAGCTGAAGTGGGAGTTAGGCACCAGTCACTAAGGTTGCTAACTGTGGGAGAGGGGGAGGGAGAGTGAAGCACCAGCACCCCATCATGACTCAAACTCACAAGAATGTCAGGGGAGAACTTCTTTACACATGATGTAGGTAAAATCAACTACCCAGACCAAGAAATGGGCAAACCTCAGCAGAAAAACATGAAATATGAAAGGTCAAACTAATGGGAAGATCCTGTACATCAAAGAACCTCATCAGATCATTTCTGGGTAACCAGATTACTGGGGATACTTCAGGTAGAATTTAGAACCCTGCTGATAAATATGATGAAATGCCTCAAAGACATCACCATGACAGAAATTGATGCACTGGACAAAAAGATATCTACATTAGAAGAGAATTTCTCCAGAGAAATTGAGATACTGAGCAAGAAGCAAGCAGAAGTCCTTGAGATGCAAGGCAAAATTGATCAACTCAGTATTATGATAGAACCTTCAGTATCCAGACTAGATGAAGCTGAAAACAGGATAGCTGAAGCTGACGACAAGGTAAAATAACTTATTTACTCAAATGCCAATATAGAAAGAAAGATGAAGCAGTATCAGCAAGATTTTCAAGAGGTGTTTAACAAAATGAGGAAACAAAACATATGAATTCAAAGTGTTCACAAATAGGCTGAAAACAAAATGAGTGGGTTAGGAAATTTATTCAAACAGATATTACATGAAAACTTCCCAAACCTGAGAGAAGAACTGTATACCAATACAATGAAACATTCAGAATCCCAAATAGAGTAGATCAGAACAAATCTTCCCCATGACACATTACAATTGGAATGTTAAATGTAGGGAGCCAAGTAGTTATTCTAAAAGCTACAAGAGAGAAATACCAACTCACAACAGGAAACCCATCAGCAGACTCCTCAACAACATTTAAGAAAAGGAAAGCTTGGTCATACATCATCCAAATCATCCAAAAAAGAATAACTTCCAACCAAGATTACATTACCCAGAGAAGCTATCTCTTAAGATAGATTGTGAATTCAAGACATTCCATGATATTAACTTGTTTAAATGATTCACAGCCACCAAGCCAGCACTGCAGAGGACCCTCAACAAAGTACCACATATGGGAGAAGTAAGACAACCTCAAATACAAGATCAAGGGAATGAATAATGAACATGGGGGGAATTTAAGAAAAAATAGGCCAAATATGAAAGAAAAAAGCAGAAATAAGTACCAAATTGATGCACAATAATAATCACCTCTCAATAATTTCCTGCAATGAAAATGGACTTAATTCACTATTCTAGACACATAAACTGGTCAATTGGATTAAAAAAATATAAGTCCACAGGGCACAGTGGCACATGCCTGTAATCCCAGTGACTCAGGAGACAGAAGCAGGAGGATCATAAATTCAAGACCAGAGGCAGTCTGCTTAATTCAGTAAGACTCTGTCTCAAAAAAGTAAAAAAAAAAAAAAAAAAAAAAAAAAAAAGGGCTGGGGGTGCAGCTCAGTGGCACAGCACTTGCAAAGCATGCAAGCATGAGGCCCTGGATTCAACCCCCAGTACTGCATAATAATAATAATAATAATAATAATAATAATAATAATAATAGTAGTAGTAGTAGTAGTAGTAGTAGTAGTAAAAATAAACCCTTTATATGTGGCATTCAAGAGATTCACATCATCCACAATGCCCACAAAAGTCTGAAAATTAAAAGCTGAAAAATAATACATCAAGCATTTGGAAAACAAAAAGAAGCAGGAGTTGTGATACTAAATGTGAACTACTTAGACTTCAATTCCAAACTAATCAGAAGAGACAAAGGACACTACATTTTAGTAAAAGGAACAATCAACTGGGAACACATGAAGATACATAATGTTTACTTACCAAATACAGGGGAACCAAGCTTCATAAAACAAACTTAATTGGAGATAAAGTAACACATCAAGAGGGACAGAATAACTGTGGAAGACTTCAATACCCTACTTTTACCAAGTGGTCATCAAAGCAAAAAATCAATGGAGAAATGAAAGACTTGAATAGCACTATAGAACAACTGGACCCTATAGATGTCTACAAATATTCCATTCATCAGATGAGGAAAACACATTCCTCTTAGCACCACATACAACATTTTCTAAGACAGACCACATTTTAGTCTACAAAAATGGACTCAAAATACAAAAAATAAAAATAAAAATAGAATAAATTAAAATTAAAATTAAAATTAAAAAACAGAAATCATCCCCTGTATGTTATCAAATCACAGTGGAGTACAACTAGAATTCAAAAGCAAGAAAAATTTCAGAAATGTTACAAATTCATAGGAAGTGAGTAATACACTGGTGAATGCTTAATGGGTCATTGAAGAAATCAGAGAAGAAATTTTAAAATTTCTGCAATCAAACAAGGATGAAAATATATCCTATCAAATTTTATAGGTTACAGCAAAGGCAGTTCTAAGATAGAAATTCATAGCTGTGAATATCTTCATCAATAAGTTAGGGAAGGCCAACTAAATAACTAAGTGACACACCTTAAGGCAACAGAAAGCCAACAATAAATCAATCCCAAAAGAAGCAAATACAGAAATTATCCAGATCAAGGCAGGGACAACACAATCAGAATCCAAAAAGACAATTCAAAGAACTAATCAGACAAGAGCTCATTCTTTGAAAAAATTAATAAACTAGACACTCTCCTAGCCAGTCTCATCAAAAGAAAGAAAAGTAATGGCCAAATTTAAAAAAAAAAAAACAACAAGAGATGAGAATGGGACAATGACCACTAATCCCAACAAAATTCAGAAAATCATCAGGGAATACTTTGAGAAATTGTACTCCCTAGAAAAAATGAAAATACCAAGGAAATGGAAAAGTTCATTAACACATATGAATTACCAAAATTAGGCCTAGAGGACATAAACGACTTAAGCATACACATTATATCCACTGAAATACAGAAAGTAAGAAAGCTCCCTACAAAGAAAAGCCCAGGTCCCAATGGGTTCACAGCAGAACTCTATCAAACCTACAAAGATGATATAATATCTATTTTCCTCCAATTATTTCATAACATAGAAAAGGAAGGGGAACGTCTAAACTTATTCTAATAAGCTAATATTACACTGATTATGAAACTGGGCAAGGTCAACTCAAAGAAAGCGAATTAAAGGTAAATTTCCCTGATGAACAAAAACACGAAAAAACTCAATAAGATTCTGGCAAACTGAATCAAACAACACATAAAAAAGATAGTATACTGTGGTCAAGTGGGCATCCTTCCACAGATACAAGGCTTGTTCAACATATGAAAATCAAATAATGTAGTTCAACATATCAAGAGACTGGCAGACAGAAATCACATGATCATCTCAATTGATGCTGAGAAGGCCTGTGACAAAGTGCAACATCCTTTCATGATAAGAGCCCTGAAGAAGATGGGCATTACATGAAAATACCTCAACATCATAAAGGCCATCTATGAAAACATATTCAATATCATATTAAACAGGGAAAAATTAAAACAATTTCCTCTAAGACCAGGAACAAGACAAAAATGTCCACTCTCTCCTCCTTTATTCATTGTTAGGATCGAAGTCTGAGCCAGAGCAATCAGTCAAGAGAAAGAAATCAAAGGGTTACAGATAGGCATAAAAGAGACCAAATTATCCTTATTTATGGATGACATGATTCTTTACCTAAAGCACCCAAAAAAATTCCTCTAGAAAACTCTTTGAGTTAATTAACACCTTCAGCAAACTAGCATGATAAAAAATTAACACACAAAATCAGTAGCCTTCTTTTACTCCAATAGTGAGCAGGAAGTGAAAGAAATTAAGGGGACAATCCCTTTTACAATAGCCACAAAAATTAAATGTTTAGGTACCAATCTAACAAAAGACCCTGAGTATCTCTACAAGGAAAACTTCAAAACACTAAAGGAAGGAATTGCAGAGGATATTAGAAAATGAAAAACTCCTCCCTTGATCACTGTAGAGAGAATCAATTTAAAGATGACTATACCTTTGCCAAAGCTTGCAGCTGTAGCACTGTGGCATCTGATCCCATCAGATCTTGGAAGCTAAGTAGGGTTGGGCCTGATTAGTATTTGGATGAGAGACCAGCTGGGAACACCAGGTGCTGTAGGCTTAGGAGAAGGACTTGGCAACCCACTCCCAATAAACATTCTGCCATTGAGAACCCTATGAATAGCAGAACAGCACTGACAATGTTGTTCCACCCGTTGTACATAGAGTCACTATGAGTTGGAAACTGACTGAACAACACGTAACAACAGCAACATATTGCCAAAAGGAATTTACAAATTTAATGCAATCCCCATTCAAATTCCAAGAACAGACTTTGAAGAAATAGAAAAAAATCCTGAAATTCATATGGAAGCACAAAGATCATGTATTCCATAACAATTTTAAGTTGCAAAAACAGCACAGTCACTATGTATGACTTCAAACTGTACTACAAAACTATAATGTCAAAACCAGCTTTGTACTGGCACAAAAATAGGTGTGAAGACTAATAGAACAGAATCAAAGACCCACAGGCACATTCATGCAACAAATGCCACTTGATTTTTGACAAGGGAGCTAAGGACATTTAATGGAGAAAAGATAGCCTCTTCAACAAGTTGTGCTGGGAAACTGGATATCCATTTGTAGAAAATTGAAATTAGATCCATATATCTCAGTTTACATGAAAATCCATTCAGAATGGATAAGAGACCTCAATATAAAACAAGAAAACTTAAAACTACTAGAAAAGGAGATAAGCAACATGCTCCAACACATAGTCACAGGAAAATCTTGTTATCCATAACAAAATTCCAATTGCCCAGGAAATGGTACCAAGAATTAACAAATGGGACCACATGAAATTAAAAGACTTCTGTACAGTAAAGGAAACAATCAACAGAGTTAAGGGAGAGTCTACAGAATGGCAGAGAATCTGTGTCCTATATATCAGAGGACTAATTTCAAGAATATACAAAAAAAACTGAAAAAAGAAAACCCCAAGACAACAACTAACCCCATACATAAGTGTGAAAAGGAATTTATATTTATATTTCCCTCCCCAGTGACCTCCATTTGGTGATGTGGCAGGATTCAAAATAAGGAGAAGCAACTGTAAACATCCATTAATAATTGCAACATGGAATATATGTAGTATGAACCTAGGAAAATTAGAAATCACTAAAAGAGAAATGGAGCTCATAAACATTGACATTCTAGGCATCAGTGAGCTAAAATGGACCAGCATGGGCCATTTTGAGTCAGATAATCATATGGTCAACTATGCCGACAATAAGAAACTAAAGAGAAATGGGAATGCATGCATCATCAAAGAAGACATCTCAGGATCTGTCCTGAAATAAAATACTGTCAGTGGTAGAATAATATCCATATGCCTACAAAGAAGGCCAGTTAAAATAACCATATTTCAAATTTATGCACCCACCACTAAGGCCACAATGAAGAAAGGGAAGATTTCTATCAGCTTCTGCACTCTGAAATAGATCAAACATGCAATCAGGATGTACTAGTAATTACTGGTGACTGGAATGCAAAGGTTGGAAACAAAGAAGAAGGCTCATCAGTTGAAAAATATGGCCTTGGTGACAGAAATGATACCAGAGATCACCTGATAGAATTTTGTCAGACTAATGACCTTTTCATTGAAACTACATTTTTTTCTACAACATAAACCATGACTATACACATGGTCTTCACCAGATGGAACACACAGGAACCAAATTGACTAAATGTGTGGAAAGAGACAATGAAAAAATCTCCATATCAAATGTCAAAATAAGATCAACTGGTGCTTGTAGATCAGATCAACTTCTCATATGCAAGTTCAAACTGAAACTGAAGACAATTAGAACAAGTGTGGAAGAGCCAAGGTGTGACCTTGAGTATATCCCACCTGAATTCAGAGACCACCTCAAGAACAGGTTTAATGCATTAGACACAAATGATAGGAGACGAGAAGGGTTGTGGAATGACATCAAAGATATCATTCTTGAAGAAAGCAAAAGGTAATTAAAAATATAGGACAAAAAGAGAAGACCAAATTTCATGTCAAAAGAAACTCTGGAACTTGTCCTTGAATGTCGAACATCTAAAGTAAAAGGAAAGCATGATGAAGTTAAGGAATTAAACAGAAAAATGGGGGATGAGGTGAGAAATAATACATAGGATTAAAAAGAGGGAGAGAACAGTCTCAAGTTATATGATGCAATTACACGAATAAATGTGAAAAATAGGGGAATATAACCCAGAATTGCATATGATTTTTACCACATATTAATCAAAGTGTTTCATAAATTATGTGAATTGATATAAGTGTAACAAGTAATGATGTAATAGATGCACAATGGAAATAGCAAAAACCTTATTACTCTGTTCTCCACTAATATTTGTTAAAAAATAAATTTTTTGTTGAATTTTTTTCTTTTTTTTTCTTTTTTATTAGAAATTTTTAATGTACATCGCAATGTGATTCATTCTGACATGCTTTTCCTTGTGACATCTCCATATATGCATTTTGATAAACATTCATATAGGTTACCACTTACCCTCCCCTATGCTTCCCCCCTCCCACCCTTCCCATCTAAGTTTCCCATCTAAGTCTTCTCTATCTTTTATTTAGTAGTATTTTTCTATATGTCCTTGTGTTCCAGCTCTGTTTAAGATAGAAACTTTTCCTGTAGTGGTCTTTGTTTTTCTCTTGTTAGAACAATTACATGTGATTTCTAGTCCATTTATATTGACATCATTCTTATCTTGCCCCCCCCACTTTTATTATGAACCGACCTTTGAATAGGATTTTTCTTTCTTGTAATTTTGAATCAGCTCCCTAATATGAGTGAGAACATGTGTTGTTTCTCTTTCTGAGCTCGTGTTCGTTCACTCAAAATAATTTTCTCTAATTCCATCCATTTTGCTGCGAATGACCTTATTTCATTTTTCTTGATTGCTGAGTAGTATTCCATTGTGTATATATACCATAGTTTTTTTATCCATTCTTCTGTTGAAGGGCACTTTTGTTGATTCCATATCCTTGCTATTGTGAAAAGTGCAGCATTGAACATGGAGATGCAGGTGTCTCTGTGGTATGATGACCCATCTCCCTTTGGGTAAATTCCCAATAGTGTTATAGCTGAGTCATATGGTAGACCTATTTTTAGTTTTTGGAGGTACCTCCATATTGATTTCCACAGAAAAATAAATTTAAAAAAAATAATTTATCTTTTATACATATGATTCTAAAACATTAATTTTTTTAAAAAGAAGAACTATTAGCTCTTAGACTCCTACAGATACTAAATGGAGAAAAGATAACCTCTCCAATAAATTGTTTTGGATCAATTGGATATCCACTTGAAAATAGACCCATATCTCTCAATTTCCATGAGAGTCAACTAAAAATGTGTAGGAGACCTCATCCATAAACCCAGAAATCTTAAAACTATTAGAAGTAAAGTTAGGAAACACACTCCAACACACAGGCATAGGCAAGGAGTTCCTTATCAAGACGCCAACAACCCTGGAAATGACACCAAGATTTGACAAATGGGATTATATTAAAATAAAGAACTTCTGCACACCAAATTAAACAATCAACAGAGTTAAGGAAGAGCCCAGTAAATGGGAAAAAAATCTTTGCAAACTAGACATTGGACTGAGGAATAATTTCTAGAATTCCCAAAGAATTAAAGAAAGCAAATCTCAAGACAATAAATAACACAGTGCATAAATGGGCAACAGAAATGAACAGACAGTTCTCAAATGAAGAAGTTTATTTGGCTAAGATGCATATGAACAAAATGTTCAATATGCTAGCCATTGGGGAAATGTAAATCAATACAACACTGAGATTCCATCTCACTCTTGTAAGATATCCAAGATCAACAAAACAATAATAAATGCTGGCAAGGATGCAGAGAAAAAGGAACAATTTCACATTGCTGGTGTGATTATAAATTAGTTTACCCACCTTGGAAATCAATATAAAGATACCTTCGTAATCTAAGAATAGAACCACCATACCACTCAGCTATACTCCTCCTGGGAATATAACCAAAGAGAGACAAGTCATCATACCACAGAGACTCCTGCATTGCCATACTTAATGTAGCACTCTTCATAATTGCAAGGCCATGGAACCAGCCACGATGTCCACCAACAGAAAAATAGATAAAACTCTTGCGAGATATATATATATATATATATATATATATATATATATATATATATATATATAGTGGAATGCTACTGAGCAATAAAAAGGAATGAAATAATATAATTTGCTACAAAATGGATAGAATTAGAGAATATTATCTTAAGTAAAAGAACACAGGCTCAAAAAGAGAAATACCTTATGTTCTCATATGTAGTAGCTAAATCTTACTTAAAGGAAGAAAAAAACTATACATCCATAGACATATAAAAATGAACAATTTAAACTTAGCCACAAAGGCAAAATATAAGCAGAGCAAAAAGAAGGAGGGAGGGGACTAGCAAAGGGAAGCAAAGATTCTGAAAGGCAGGAAGGGGAGGGGAAATAATGTAAAAGGATTAAGGAGAAAACAATAATCTCAATGTCAATGATATAGCTTCATGAGTGCATGGGGGAAATAGGGGAATATAACCCATAAATGCATGAGATTTAATACATATTAATCGAAAGTTTCCATAAACGTAGTAGGATGATGAAAATGTAACCAAAAGTGATATAATAATTACACATTGGAAATAGCAAATGTTGTAATACTCTGTACCCCATTAGCATTTATCAGTAAAGGGGGAAAACCATGAGAGTCCAATAAGATCACAAATAAAATTCTCAAGAAGTTTTAGAGTTGGGTGCTGTGGTGCATGCCTATAATCCCAGCTACTGTGGAAGGTGAGGTAAGAGAATCACAGGTTCATGGCCAGAAGCAAGTTACACAACTTGGGGAGATGCTTTCTCAAAATGAACATGAAAAAATAAATAAGTAAAACTATTCTCATGATACAACTCAGTGGTAGACTGAGGATGCTCAAGATTCTGGATGCAAACTCCCCCATCCTAAAAAAAAATTTGTTTTAAAATGATTATAGTAGAGTATTAAATCAACCAGGAGGCTCTTCTTAGCCTGGATTAATGCAAGTGCATGATTTTCATACTGACCAGACCAGCCTTGTCTAACTGTGAGTGGAGGACATGAGGAACAATTTGGTTTTGTGAAAGCAAATCTTTATGTGAGCGTTAATGCTTGAGAGAACCTGGGCACATAGACTAGATGATTTTGGTATTTATTTATGTGTCAATTACAGTTATGGTTGTCATACACCCAGCATTTGGTATCAGACCTTGTAGAAATTATCTCTAATTTACACAACTCTGAAAGACATATTGTTATTATTCCTAACTTAGACAGATGAGAACCTAAAGCTCATGTTGTTGTTGTTGTTAGGTGCCGTCCAGTCGAGCCCAACTCATAGTGACCCTTAGAGGGTTTTCAATGGCTGACTATTTCGGGATTGCCTCAGGAGTGGGTTGCCACGTCCTTCTGCCATTTTTGTGGTGCTGGGAATCGAACTCGGAACCTCAGAGACTACAGAGCAGTGCTCTATCAACTGAGCTAAATCCCAGCCCCTAAAGCTCATAGATGTTAGTTTTCTTTCTAGAGGCACAGAATCACCAAGATTACTAGAGCAATGTCCATGTAACTCCAAAACTCTTGTTCTTTATACTGATATATCCACTCCACAGAGATTCCTGAAAACAAAATTAAATATCTAAGAAATTTATTTTACTACCTACAGCACAGTCATACTCTTTTGAATTTTTCTAACTTATATACAACTAACTCCTCAAAGGAAGCCAAATAAATCTTAGCATTTAAGGGGAACTATGGTCTAATCAAACCTAACTCAGACTGGAAAACTGACTCCCCTCTATAACAGCACTAAGTGGATATCCACCTAGTGTTGTACTATTCCTGGTGTAAGAAAACTCATTTATTCTCATTCAGGCATTCATTTGCAAAAAGTTCTCAGCAAAGCAAATCTGAATTAAATCAGACGTTATAAAAATGTTAGAATGTACATTTTCATGGCACAAAGCACCCTTCCAAAATAAAGTTAAACTAAGGAAATATTGTATTTTAGAAAAAAATAATTTAGGTAATAATGCTGTTTGGAGGAAATGGAAAATATTTTCTTCCATCAGTTATTACTGGTGTACAATTTAATAATTTCTCAGTGAGAAAAAGTCCTGGCTTCAAGGGGAGTCGAGAACAGTTGAGCCTGCAAAGACTGCAGTCTCTGGCCTACAGTGTCCCACGTTTTGATGGACTGATAAGAGACAATGTGAGAAATAGGAAAAGAACTGAGTGGAGAGCCTGAAAATCATGTGTATTCAAATCTCAGCTCCAGAACTGCCCCTCGTGTCACTACCTTTGTGAAGTTAAGATAGATATTTCTGTTCTCTGAGTCTGTTTCCTCATCTGGAAACTGAGAATCATAATAAATACTTTACGGAATTGTTATGAAAAACATCAGATGACATCAGATGAGCTGATATATGCAAATGTTATTCATAAACAACAAGGGTTACAAAGAATATAGATGGCATTAATAAACTAGAGGTGGGATATTGACTTAAAGCAGAGCAGGATACAAGAATGAAGAAAAACGAATGAGTGCAAGAAAATAACCACTAAAAAGAGAGAAAAACTGTTCCTGCACTCTATCTACATTAAACATCTTTATACCAAGATTATGCTTAGTGATATCAGAATATTTTTAAAGTTGTAATGAAGCAGCAGAGAATATCATCCTGGCCTTAACAAGTGCTTCTCATTAGAATTTGGAAGCAGAATGTCTGGACTTATCATTTACTTGACTTATTCTGTGACTTTGGTGAATGAGATGATAAATTTGAGCCTCTTTTTTCTTTCATGCAAAATGAAAATGATAAATGCCTGTCTTCTTAGGCTGTTGATGAGAATTGAGAAAGCATCTGAGAAAATACACTATGAATATATTAGCCATTAGTGAGATTCTTTTGATAAGTAGAGATATGCTGGTGTGAATTTGGGGATAACAATTCAGTAGGCTATAGAGGGACTGAAAAACCATATTGTTGCTGTTGTAGTTAGTTAGCTAATTAGTTAGTTAGTTAGTTAGTTAATTAGTTTGTTTGTTAAATACTTAATAATATGTGATTCAGGATCCAGGGAACAGCAGAGCAAAGATCAACATAAAGAAACTCAGGGAAATCATATTGATTTTCCAATAGAAATTACACTTAAGAATTTGGTTCAAGGGTGAGAAGAGAGAGAGAGAGAGAGAGAGAGAGAGATCTGATGACTTCAGGCTACATTCCAGAGTTTCAGATTCCAATTATATACTTGGAACTCATCATCTGTGCTTGATAAATATAACCATAAACCTGAAGCAGGACAGCCAAACATAATTAAGGACTAAAAATTGTTCTGTAAAAAGAAACAAGTTTTTGATATTTTGATCCAATAGCCTTATAATATGGTCCAAGGAAATTAAGGTAGAAATATAATTCCAGTAGAGAAATGGTGATGTCAATTATAGCTTTATCACTTTTCAGGTTACTTTTGGATCTAATTCACCACTGTCCCCTGCTGAATAGGGCCTAATTGTAAATATACAGTATGTAGAGTCTTGGGTTTGTTTATTTTTGTTTGTTCTTGTTTACTGCATAGCATTCTCACTTTCTTTGGAAAGAGCATTCCCTTTTTCCTTTGGTAGAATTGGTGCTGTAGCTCCATGAAGTCTTGATGGACCATAAATAAACATATCATTTCTTTCTTTCTTGATGTGAATGTTCGGGAGCTCATGATTCAAGCTTGGCCAATAAGACATTGAGTGTTTTGTCAAAAAAACTGAAAAGACATTTAGTATTTAGAGTTGACTCCTCCAGCAGTGTTACATAATGGGACTGTGAATAAATCTTCCTCCCTGGATTTCTCTGGGCCACCTCATTTCTAGACCCTTCTAACTATAGTTCCACAAACCTCCCTTTAGCTTTGTGAGTCAGTTTATACTCCTCCTCCACTAAATCACTTCTTCTGTGAAGCAAGCCATAATAGATTTCTGTTGATTACAACCAAACAAAAAAATCACAATGAAAAGTATAACTGTGTATTGCTGAGAAGACTTTATCCAGGCAACTGTAAAACCTGTAAGCACAAGCCTTATTCAGATTTGGTTTTCCACTGTACTATTAACATAGGAGAAAATCTGGAAGTAAAGCTATTCATCTTTACAAGGCACCAACGCTAGCTGTTCTTTAGTTTCAAATATGAATGAATACACTTTGGTGGCACTTAAACCTAATGCAAATAGAAATGTTAATAGAGTCCAATTGCTTTTTTATTTTATTACCTCTGCTTCTCATATTATATCCAAGAAATCACTGTATAATCCAATGTCATAAAGCTTTCTGTTTTGTAGTTTTAGGTATTGTGTTTAGTCTTTGGTCCATCCTTGATTAATTTGTGTGTGTGTTCTACGATCACAAATAGAAATTAAGATCAAATGTGTAGCATAGTAACTGTAATTAATAAGATTGTATTGTATACTTTAAATTTGCTAAGATAGTAGATGTTAAATTCAGTTTTGACACCAAAAAATTATAACTATGTGAGGTGATAGATACGTTAATTAGCTTCCTTATGGTAATCATTTCACAATTGAAACCTACAGCATGTAACATACCACAAATACATGTGCTGTACTTTTATAAGAAAGAAAATGCAGAGAAAAATGTTAGCTTTCTGTTATAAAGTAAAGAAATATAAGCACTATTAATAATTTTTGTTGTTGTTCGGTGCTGTCGAGCCAGTGTCCAACTCATAGCGACCCTACATATAATAGGGGAAACACTGTTGTTAGTGCCTCTCCACTAGTCACAGGGTTTTTGATGGCTGATTGTTTTTTGGAAGTGGGCTGCTGGGTCCTTCTCCCAAGCCCACAGCACTTGGTGTTCCCAGGCTGTCTCCCTTCCAAGTACTAACCAGGGCCAACTCTGCTTAGCTTCCAAGATCTGATGGGATTGGATGCCACAGTGGTATGGCTGCAGGCTTCTTATACATAGAACTGAACAAATGGAGCACTTTCTTCATTAGGCTATTATGAAGATTCATTTGAGATAATCCACATAGATTATTAATGGTATCATCCAAGAAATCCTAGCATCACTTAGTGGGAGCTCTGACAATGGTAATTTATTGAGTCAGATCCTTGAATAGGAAGGACTAATGGCAATTAAGGTAATGCTTCAGGAACTGTGGTTTTGGTGAAATAAGGCTCTGGTAACTTGCCACTTTCTTTATAAGAACCATCTCTATCTTTCTAGCACTCAAGGCCTGTCCTTTTATGTTTCAGGATCCTATTCTCTTCAGTCTTCAAACAAATCATCACCAATATATGTGCTAGGCAACAAAGCTAGCTCTGCAAAGCCA
>VMDO01024800.1:0-29135 GCA_007922755.1 Pedetes capensis | reverse complement strand
ACTGATACAAATGAACTACTTGGGATTTAGTATGCTAGCTCCTGGCCAAAGTCAGCTGCCCACCTGGATCACTGATATGCCATGTCCAATTCTCCGTGATCATCCATGACCCATTTTCTGAATGACTGAGGTGTCAGTAGGCCTCATTCAGGTTTCAAACTGTACATAAGAGGCTGGGGTTAGAGCTCAGTGATAGAGCACTTACCTAACATGCAAGAGGCCCCAGGTTTGATCCTCAACACAGAAAATAAAACAAACAACCCTGCTCCTTACCCTCCAAAAATCCAAAGGTGCACAAGGGCTTTCACTTGACAGTCTTTCAAGTGGAAGAACATCCAGTTTTACTTTGTTAAAAACCAGAAACTAAAGTGCACAGCGTGAATGCTTATTCCTGGTTGGCCACGGCCACAGAACTGCACATCAGATAGTTTTCTCCAGATGTTGAGAGCAATGTTTCCTCTGGCTACTGCCTATCTAACTGGGCAGCCACTGCTTGCTCTGTCCTCAAGCTCCTGGTACTGCTTTAGGGCATATCACTTACACTGAGGTCTGTCTTCTTTGCCAGGCAGTGGTATAAAACATAGAGGGAGAGAAGCTGGGTGGAGGGCACTTCAAAGGCTTCTTGCATCATGATCTCAAAAACCACAGATAAAGCATCTGGCAAGAAGATGAATATGAAAACGAGAGGAAATTAGTTGTAGGTAACATCACCAAATTTCTAACTATACAAAAAGTGAAGCATGGTTTAAAAATAAGCAGAATTCAGAAGTAAAAAATGTGGGCTCTGGACTTAGTTTTCTAGAAAGTAGGTCTTTCCCAAGCTTTTTATCTTTTATTGTACATAATGTAATGTAATAAATCAGGTGCTATTCCATCAATGAGCGCTGAGGTTTAGCTCAGTTGGTAGGGAGCTGCTCCGTACTCTTGGAGGACCTAACTTCAATCCCCAGAGCTGCAAAAACAGGAGGATGGGGCAGTCCACTCCCGAAACAATCCCAAAACAATCAGCCATTGAAAACCTATGAGGGTTGCTACGAGTCAGACCCGACTCAGCACCTAACAACAATTCCATCAACGTGTTTAAGGACACTGAATAAATCCTTTTTTTTCTCTTGGCTCTCAGTATCATCTTCATAATGATAAAATATTATTTCCTCTATCTACTTCAAAAGACTTTTAGATAAACCAACAAGATAATACATACGAAAATTTCTTTTTTTTTGCAGTACTAGGGGTTGAACCCAGGGCCTTGTGCTTGCATGCAAGTGCTGCACCACTGAGCTGCACCCGCAGCCCCTTTTTTTCTCTTCTTTACTTTCTGTGACAGGGTCTCGCTAAGTTGTGCAGACTTCCTCTGATCTCGAACTTGTGATCCTCCTGGATCTGCCTACCAAGCCACTGGGATTACAGGCGTGTACCACCACTCCCAGCTATGAAAATTTCTTATACAGTGTGAAGCTAACTTAAAGCATTATGTCCATCAGCCGGAAGGGCTAAGGTATACAGAAAGGAGTCACACCACTTTTAAGGTCACCCTGACAAGGCAGAGGGCTGGAATGCCTGTCTCACCTTCTGCTCTGGTACTCTCTCACTGTTTAGGCAGAAGAGGACAAAGGCTAGAAGAAATCTCAAATCCTAGGTACTTATTTAGTTATTTATTTATTTTGGTACTGGGGGTTGAACCCATGGCCTCGCACTTGCATGCTCTGTAAGTGCTGGATCACTGAGCTGCACCCCCAGCCCTTTTTTTTTTTTTTTTTTTTTTTTAATTTTTTGAGACAGGGTCCCACTAAGTTACGCAGACTGCCTCTGGTCTTGAACTTGTGATCCTCCTGCCTCTGCCTCCCAAGCCGCTGGGATTACAGGCGTGCACCACTGCGCCTGGCAAATCCTAGGTATTTTTCAAAGACAGAAAACTGATGTGTATGATAGGGACAATAAGGGTCAGTTTAGAAGCCTTTGCAGAAGGGAAAGGAATATGCTCATTCATAAATTATAAACTCCCTGAGAATAACATACAACATAACACACTTGTTTCTACAAAAATGCTGGTCATAGGAGAGCAGGCCTTCAACAGTTCCTATTTTCCCTTGGATATTCTACAACATAGATGAGAGCTAAGGAAATCAAGTTCAAATGATTTCCTTCTCTTAGTTATTTGTTGCTAGAGAATGTTAATAATGGTTTGAAACATAATGGCTGCATAGATCATAAGCACCACAGATGTTTTTAACCGAGTTATTCTGTTCATTTTGCATATACTCATAAAAGAGTTAGTATGATTTACAGCTTTTCCTAGGTAGTGGGTTTTGCGCATATTTTCATGGTTTTGAAGAAGGCATGAATTTCTATGTTCTTTTTGTACATGGGATAGGCATAAAATCATCTAGTAAATCTAGCAAAATAAGGACCTGGAAGAGATTTTCTTTTAAATAAACAAACCAATAATATTTTAAAAGAACACAAGGCTAAAAATCTGGTTTAAAATAAAAACCCAAGTTCTGCCAACTGTTCATTATAGAATCCAAAATTACACATGAAAACTTAATCAAATTTACTTTATTCTTTATTCATATTCTGAGTTTCAATTATCCTGGGAAGTGAAATTAGATTGGCCTATATAACCAACTTCCTCTACAGTCATTTATGTACTTTGATATTTCCTATCCTAACAATAAAAAGAGTAATAATATTTATTTTTTTGCATAAATGATAATAATCTTTACAAAAACTTTTCTGACTAAAACAGTAATGCAAAGAGATGTCATTAAGAAATAAAGGAAATGTGCCTGCATTATACACTTCCATTTGGAAATTCAAAGCCTTACAATAAATAACTGAATCTGGATTTGGTGTTTTACCTTTGTAATTTTCTTTCTTTATGAAAGAATCCATCAGTAAATTGAATGTGAAGTTATCTGGAAAAATTCCATATTGGACCTGTAATAAAAATGGAAATAAAGAGAAAAAAATATCTATTTTAATTCAGTCTGTAATGTATGCCTATGTATTATTCAGGATAAAACTGGCCACCATTAGCTTTAAACTATATGACTATCATTTTACAGCGTCTGTGACAGTGAAATAGAAGCTGTGACTCATGAGGTTTGGTAACTGGAACTGCTGGTCAGGGTGAGAAAGTTGTGAGTGTCTGTCTGATATAAGACAATTGATAGGTAAAAAATAAAGCTCAATTCTAATACCTAGTCATAGCTAAAAACAACAACAACCACAATATACCAAATAATGCCCCTGCTAACTGGTTCAGTGATTCTTGTATAAGGTATGAATGACTACATGAAAATGGACTCTCAAGAGAAAGCATACACTATGCAGTATTTTCTGGTCTTAGCATGGCCTTGAGAGAAATATGTCTTATTTGCTACTAACCAAGCTCCTAGGACACTGTGTTTATAAGCAGCTGAATATTTGAAAATTCAGATAAGAATTTTAAGAATAAAATTTTAAGAATAAATGTGTCTGTGTTGCTGGGTGTGGTGGTACATGCCTGTAATCCCAGAGACCCAGGAAACTGAGGAAGGAGGATCATAAGCTCCTGGCCAGAGGCAGCCCACATAACTTAGCAAGACCCTGTCTCAAGATGAAAAATAAACAGGGGGCTGTGGGTGCAGCTCAGTGGTATACTACTTGTAAAGTCTGCACAAAGCCCTGGGTTCAGTCCCCAGTACTGAAAATAAAGAGGGGAAAGCTTCAGATCCATAGAATCAGAATCGCTGGGAACTGGACACAAAACCCTGAAGTTTTAGTGACTTTCTTACATGATTTTCATGCGCACTTGAATTTAATCTAGATTGTGTTTCCATTTTTCTTTTAAATTTTTACTTCAACAGGATTAACCACCATCTCCCACACTGCTCTATTTTTCCCTCACCAACTACCAGAAACATGTAAGGAGTTTTCTTCCAACCCCATGCACTTCCTTGGGAGATTCTGAGACAGCCTTAATTCCCAATTGTGAAACACTGCAGAACTGGCTCACTTTAACTAGCAGGCATGCACAGGATGCCTCAGGCGTGCTGAAATGGAAAAATGTTGAAAAGCCACTATTTTGAAGGTTGTAGCTCATGGCCACTGTCTGTATTGCTCAAAGCAGTTATCCTAATCGGCACTAATCCATAGGAGCAGGGTAAAACCAAAATATCTTACGATGATAAATAAGGAAAATTGGAAAGGACCTTAGAAATCAACTGATCCATGATTCTCAACCCTCACTATAAATTAAAATCAACTTGGAGCTTAAAATAAAAATACCTATGAGGGATGAAGAGGCAGAGCACAGTGGATTTTTTAAGGTAAACTATCCAGTATGATATTATAATGGTAAATACATGTCATTAGATATTTTATCTATACTCATACAATGTACAACCTCAAGAATGAGCCCTAATGTAAGCTATGAACTTCAGGAGATAATGATATGTCTGTCAATGTGAGTTCACTGATTCTAACAGATGTGCCATTCCAGGGGTGGGACGTTTGTTACGGGTTATGTATGTGTGGGGGCAGGGAAATATGAAGATCTCTGTACTTTCTATCCAGTTTAGCTGTGAACCTGAAACTGGTCTAAAAAATAAAATTTATTAAAAACAACAACCATTTAGAAAACCCAAACAAACAAAAGAACGATTAAATTAGAATCTTGGTGGAAGAGACGAGTTATCTATAACTTTTAAAAAGCTTCTTGAGTGACTCTCATGGGCAGCCAGGGTTGGAAATCACTGATTTAGTAGAACTCACTCAAATTAGAGTTGACAAAGCTTATATCTAGAAGGAGAAAATTATTTGTCTGAAGTTTTGAGCAACTGGTGGCACTTGTAGGGTTACAGTCTGGGTCTTCTGGCTTCTAGTTTGGTGGTCTTTCCATTAAAGACTGTAGGAGCAGCAGAAATGAGATCGACTTTGTTCTATTTTTCTGACCTTTCTTGTCTTGTTTTCATAGAAGCCTTCATCTTTGAATGTAACCTGTGTCACTACAGTCTGGGCTGAGGAGAGCACAATTTAATCCATTCCTTCCCCTGGGGCCCATTCTCTTGAGATTCAAGGTCATTACCTTGATTGTCTGTACCTAGTGACCTGGCTCAGTCTCTTTCACCCTCCCTTACTCAGTCCTCCCTTAATATATGATTATACTCCAGGCAAACAGTAACATAGCATTGCTCAAGCATGCATCTTTTGGTGACCAGTTTAGAAGGTACCTCATGTATCTTCTAGTTCTTTCCTTCCAACCGGATTCTCTGGTCTTAATTCCCCTTTTACTGGTATTGTATGAAATTTCCATTTGCCTGATGTTAGACTTATCAATGAACCTGCTTATCTGCTTTATTAAATTATCAGTTTCCTGAGGGCAAGGACAGGATATTCCTCAGTTTTTAATCCACTGCCATAACCAATCCAATGTCTCATACATAAATGATGTACAATATTTTTTTAAGTTGAATTGGTCCTAAATTATGGAATGAAAATCATTCTGCACAGATTAACCCACTCCCCCAAAATTAGTATTCCATTTGAGCTCTAACTTTCAAGGACCAGTAACACTGCAGAAATGACAGATACACTTCATAAAAATATTTTTATGGCTGAAACTAGTGTTTAGCTTGAGACCAACAATAACACTCTCAACTTCTGCTTATTTTGCACTTCTTTTCATACCATCAAGGTAATGAAGACTTAACGATTGGGTGGAGTGTAACAGTCAGAAAGATCCTAATCATAGGGGCTCTGGGGCTTGAGGGAAGGGGTTAGGGAACTTGAAAGACATGGGATGAATTACCTAGGAATACCATCTTTTAAGAAATGTATATGCTAGTCTGAATATACCGGAGATCACATTCTAGCAAAAATGGTCTCCCCCCACCAACTAAACTTCATCAAAGGGAACCAGGTAAGACATCCAAAGTTTAGGGATCAAAAATGAAATGAGCACCAGTGCAGAGTTCTTCTGACTGAACTATCTTTCACTTCAACTGTCCTTTTCTGAGTCACTTTACTTGGAAAAGCAGCAGCTATAGGAATTCTTGTTTTTAATTTGTTGATTAACTTATACCCACTCTGAAAAGGACAGCTTAGGGCAAGTAATTTAAAAAAATATGCTTGGCTGTACTGTAAAAAGCACAAATACCACATCATCTAAATTCAGGACCCATGCCAGGAAACCACTTACCTTATTTACAAGGGTATACAAGGCTTTGTCTTGTGCACCATACTTCAGACACTGCCTAATCCAGGTGTGGATAGTCCAGTCCCTCAGGTACCAGCAGTTGGGGCTGTGTCGAAATCTAATGAAAGCATAAAAAGAGAGAACACTAATGTTGTCTCTTAAATGTCAATGCCAAACATAATCTCTTCCATGAGGAGGTCCTTTTCTTAGCTATTTACTAAGTGCAGTCAATGTGACCAAAAATCTTAAGTCTACAGCTGATAAAAACTTGAGGTTGACACTCACTAACTATAAGTCTGAAATGAGAAAGAGAAGGCAAAATAATAAGAAAATTATAAAATTTTATTCCTTATTTGAAACTCCCTCTTTGAACAGCTTGCTTTAATATAAGATTAATGAAAAATTATTTGGGAGAAATATTCTACTAACCAAGGCATTACATAAAGACATACTTCATTAAAAGGGAGACGTGAAGCTGAAGCTGGCACTTTGGAAATAAAATAAAACAGATAAAGATAAAAAAGAAAAACCATGTATCAACTCTAGAGGGAAATTAGCTTTGAGTACCACTGATATTTCTTGTGGTACTTAGGAGAGACTGGGACACACTCTTCACTGAATCAAAAGGAGAAAAAGAAGAAGAAAAATAGAACAAAAGTTTACATTCAGCTCCTCTAGGACCCACAATCCTGCTGCCTTCTTTGTGGCTGTTCTAGCCCTTCAGTCCATTCCCTATTGCTTCCCACAGCTCCCCAGAGGGCCCTAAAGGTCCTCCACAGCCCAGGATGAGGTATACACAGCAACAGTAATCCCTCAGCGGAATGGTATTGGGAAAGGACTTCTGAATGCTGCAGTGCTGCTCTGGCCTCATGTGTTGCTGACACCTGGGGAAGAAGTTGCTTCTTGTTCCCCAGGGTCTGTGACAAAAGACAAAGTTGGAGTGGAGACAGGGCTGGGAGGGGGCCCAAAGGGCTTCATAGTCCCTCTTTTTGTTTATCTGTTTTGGTTAAGATGGATCTTCATACATCCCATCTTATCAAATGAAGCCCCCACGTTTTCTTTAACCACTTGGGAAGCAGGCCAATCTCTGGACCCCACAAAAATCAAACTCTTAAAAAGCAAAAGGTTGGACAAAAACTTGGATCTGAAGGATTTTGTGCTATATTTAAGAGTTGAGGATAAAGGCTAATACTAGCAATTTTTGTTGTTGTTAAGTGCCGTCAAGGAGTCCGACTCATAGAGACCCCCATAGGGTTTTCAATGACTATTTTGGGATTGCCTCAGGAGTGGGTTGCCACGTCTTTCTCCCATTTTTGCGGTGCTGGGAATTGAACTCGGGCCTCAGAGACTACAGAGCAGAGAGGTCCTGAGTTCGTTCCCAGCACCGCAAAAAACAGAGAAGGACGTGGCAACCCACTCCCGAGGCAATCCCGAAACAGCCATTGAAAACTCAGAGGGTTGCTATGAGTGGGTCATGACTCGATGGCACCTAACAACAAGCATTTTTTAGAGGCTGATTATTCAACCTGCCACCTGCTATCTGCTATTAGGATTACTTCCTTGGGAATAGGTACCAGATTAAAGGTGAGGAAAGGAGAATTGGGAAATAGTATTGAATTTAGGCTATTGGTGCTCTGGTGAGAGATTTGCTAAAAATAAGATCCCAAGATGTTTTACAGGTTTGGGGTCATCCAGCTCCTCCCATCTTCTTCTTTTCCTCTTCCTCCTCCTCCTTCTTCTTTTCTTTTCTTTTTTATACAAGGTCTTGTTATATAGCACAGGCTGGCCTCAAACTTATGATACTCCAGCCTCACCCTCCAAGTGTTGAGATTTTGAGTGTGTGACACAATGCCCAGCTTGTTTCCTTTTATTTTTGAAAATTAGGTTTGGCAGGAAAGTGTCTCTTTGGCTCTATTTTTCTTTATAGAATTGGCTCCTTTAAAATCAGAAAGATAAAAATGTCAAATTAACTTCAGGATAAGAGCAACCTGGCCAGACAAAGGCAGTTAAAGGCATCCTAGATCCTACTACATCTAATGAGATCCTTTACATAGAAATAAAACAAAGAGTACTTTTAGTATTAAATTTCTTTAACATTTTCAAATCAACAGTTAAGCCACCCAAGCCCTTTGCTACTCTGAAAAAATCTCAGAGCCAGTGTTTGATTTATATTGACTTTCACAGGATTTTCAGTGACTGATTATTGGGTGGACTGTCACATCCTTCCCCCATTTTTGCAAACCTGGGTCCTTGGAAAGTACGGAGCAGCACTCTACCAACTGAGGGAACCCCAGCCCATTCAAAATGTAGTGACCAATTATAAGTTATTTTTACTTAATTTAGTTTTTTTTATTTTCTTGCAGTCCTAAACATTGAACCCAGGGCCTCCTGCATGGTAGCTCCACCACTGAGCTATATGCCCAGCCAACTTTTATTTTCAAAAGAAAACTGCCAAGTGAAATACCAGGTGCATTGCCTCCATGTTGGTGATCCTCCTCCCTCCTTAGCTGTGACCTCCTTGGGTAAGTGGGGCAATGGCTGAGTTGCTTGCTCTATGTGATTCCTTAGTGTCTGACATAATCTTGGCCCACAGGAGGTTTTCAGCAAATAAAAGCAGAGCTTCAATCCACACGTGCAATATGTACATTATTATGCTGTTGTTAACATCTATGGTATATACCAATAATGGTAAATGCCCTGCCTGGGACATTTATAGCCTCATTACCAAAAGAACACACCACATACATATTTAACAATAATACAAGGTGGGCAGGGTAAGTCCAAGAGGAATGCTAGATGCTAAAGAATTTTTTGGTTGTAGTGGTTTGTTGTTGTTAGGTGCCGTTGAGTCGGTATCAGACTCATAGCGACCCTCTGTAAAACAGGGGAAACACTATTGTCAGTGTTTCTCTGCTGTTCATAGGGTTTTCAATGACAGATTGATATTTGGGAGGGGGTTGCCAGGTCCTTCTCCCAAGCCTACAGCTTCTGGTGTTCCCAGGCAGTCTCCCATCCAGGTACTAACCAGGCCCGACCCTGTTTAGCTTCCGAGATCTGATGGGATCGGATGCCACAGGGCTACAGCTGCAGGCGGTTGTAGTGGTTATTAGGTTTAATTCTTTTTTTTTTTTTTTTCATGCTAAAACAAATAAAATAAAAACTCCCAATTGCCTCTTTTACCTAAGATTACTTTAAGTCTAAGCCTCTTTTAAACCTAATCTTCTACCTTAGGATGTCTCCAATGACCACTGAGGTCATTAACATTTTTTTATTGATGGACTTTAAACCATATCCTTGACCATATCCAACCAAATGCCCTTCCTCTTATTCCCAATGAGACCATTTCTAAACTTTGAAGAATAACAACAAAGACTGACAGTGAGAACCTAGCTATAGACCTTGAAAGCTCAAATTAAAATTTACTTAAAGGCATTTGCTAACATTCTTGCTTTTTTTTTTTTTTTTTTCTTTTTTAGTACTGTGGGGGTTGAATCCAGGTCCTTACACGTGGTAGGCAGGTGCTCTACTGAACTCTTGGCCTCTTTTTATTTTTTACTTTTTTAAAAATTTAATTTAAATTATTATTATTTTTTTTTGAGACATAGTCTCATTAAGTTGTGCAGGCTGCCTCTGGCCTCGAATATGTGATCCTCCTGCCTCAGCCTCCCCAGTCGCTGGGATAATGTGTACCATGGCACTCAGCTCATTTGCTAACACTATAAGACTGATTTCAACACATGGAAGAGAAGAAAAATCTTTTCTTCCTCAAACCCATTCCTTCTCACAACTTTCTTTTCTAGAAGCCTAAAGGGAACATAACTCAAGATGTCACCCATCTTATATAATCATCTCTGCCCAGTAGCCCTTTGAGAAGTTTGCCAAGGAATCCTTTAATAAGTCCATTATCTGTCCCAGGGTGGGTCAAGCATGGCTACTTGGTATGACTTCTGCTCTCTAAGACCTAACAATCTATATGTACAACTAATGTCTAAGGCATTTTCAACTGTGAATATTATATCAATTTAGGAATAGCAAAATGCATACATATTATGAAATACACTGCCCAAAGTAGAATTCCTACATTTCCCAGCTAGGCCCTGTCAGTGCTCAAAAGAGAAATTAGTACACAACTTGTGCAAGTAACTCTACAGAACATAAACAAGTCAAAAAACTGGGCTGGTAAGGGTTCAATTTTGGACAGTAGGTACATGAAAAATTCCTCAATCAATGACTTCATAAGCAGTTCAGTTAGAAGCAGGCTCTTTTCAGAATCCAGTGGTAATGTGAGAGGCAGGTAAGGTCCAGGAATGGAGTCTTGCCTGGATGATTCAGTGGACTGATGGCCAGCAGCGCACCTTCTCTTTCAGCTGGGAGAAAGGCAAAGAGAAAAGCACAGCCAACACACTCATTTTCAAATTTGCCTGCAAACAGACTGGCTTTTGTTCTTGCCTGCTCCGACCACCAGCCTGGCAGATTACTGCCAGCCACTGGAGGAGTCCCCTCTGTGCCCCATGCCATCAGCTGTTGCTCACCTCAACAGAAGCTTTATTATTGCCTAGGCCAGCAGGCTGCCAAGACCGGCAAACGGTGTGAGTGGGGAAAAGATAAACAAATCCAACCCAAAGAACCCCAATGATACTGTGTTTATGAAGGCAAGAGGCACTGAGTTTCTAGCTTAGAAATGTGAGTAAACCTACAATTTTTAGGACCTGTGCACATCTTGAAGGAAAGAAGGGCCTAGGGCGGAAATAAGGAAGAAGTGTGCTAGTTTGGGTCTAGAAGTTAGTACCCATGGTGGAAGAGATCACTGTCCCTAGTCGTAGCTGGGGTTTCCAGAGCTTGCTTAGGAGGCCAAATCATGGCCAATTCAATGGGTTGGGCCAAAATCAGGCCATATTCAGAACTGCTCAGGGTACTGGCCTGCATTGCTGCTTACTCAAGATAGTCACAGAAAGGCAGGAAAGCAAAGTCTGAGATTGCAGAACAGACATGGGAGCAAAAGCCTTGGACACTTTAGAGATTTCTTAGAAGAGAAGTCATATAAAAGAGACTGAGATTAAAAAGAAAAATACCAGAGACTTACTGTGATAGTATAGAAGGTACTCTACAGTGTGTAAACATTACAAGGGATTTCCACTTGTGACCAATTTCATCACTTCATTTTTTTTAAAACGTGAGATCTAGCCATTCTTCCATGGAATTCAAATAAAGGTTTTGTTACTGTTGGACAGCAAAAGTGGTAATGCTCATCAGCGTTTAGGATCACAAATAAAAATGCTCCAGGCTGAGCAGCCCTCATATACAAATGCCAGGGCCTGCAGCCCAGCAGCTCTACCACTTAGCTGCAACACTGGCTCTTGCACATGAATGAGCGAGCTTTCCACACTGTTTACCTGATTATGAAAGCCACCAAGCTTAACCATACGTGTGACTTTCCTTTTCCCTGGTGGATTCCGTATCCTGTGGCAACAGGCCTTCCAGATGGAAACCTCAGCCACTGAGCTGGGTAGACGTGGAGAGGAAGAGGGGCCAGGGTAATGGGAGACAAGAAAGGCTGCCAAAAAGAAAATGCAGCTGGCTCCACAGCCCGCAGTGTTGAATCTTATCAATGAGGCAAAGTTTGCAATTATACAAAGGGTTGAGCGCTTCCTTGAACCAAAGGGCAAGAAAGTGTTATGTGACTAACCTAGGATCTGCTGCTACCCATCTTCTCATTCTAAAAAGGTAATTAAAAAGATAATGACTTTCTTTTTCATCCTGCCGGAAACTCTGCTTTCAGAATTGTCTGTTTCAGAACTAACAATTATTAGTTGCCCCCTAACTTCCACAAATAAAAGAAAAACACAACTATTATAGATTAAAATCTCTTTTCTGCTTGAGAGCCTAGATTTTTACTCTTAAAGGATTTCAATTAATTTTAGCTTTCACTAGACATATACTGAACCTGCACTAAATAAATGCATCATGTGCCAGGACCTTCCCCACCCTACCCCTAAGATCAATCTGCCTGGACGTGAATATGTCCACTGAGTCTACTATCTACCTCACAATGTAGATAAAAATATCTTTCTTTAAAATTTCTATTTTTTTAAGCCGGGCACAGTGGCGCATGCCTGTAATCCCAGCAGTTTGGGAGGCAGAGGCAGGAGGATCGCAAGTTCAAGACCAGACGCAGTCTGCGTAATTTAGCGAGACCCTGTCTCAAAAAGTAAAAAAATGGACTGGAGGTGCAGCTCAGTGCTGGGTTCAATCCCCAGTACCGCAAAAAAAAAAAAAAAAAAAAAATCTATTTTTTTCTCAGTTTTTAAAAGTCAGGTTTATAGAGACATAGTGTACACATAATGAAATTCAGTTTATACTTCTCTGTGTTTTGGCAAATGTGTCCAGTTGTACAACCACCACCACAGTCAAGACATAAGCAAAGTTCTATCACCCAAGGCCAGGAGATGTGGTGATTGGGAGGCTGAAGCAGGAGGATCATGAGTTTGAGGCAAGAGGCAGCCTATGCAACTTAGTGAGATCCTGTCTTAAAAAATAATTTCAAAAATTAAAAAGGGGAGGAGTGGGGGTGCAGTTTAATGGTGGAGCACTTGCTTAGTATGTGCAAGGCTCTGGGTTCAACCCAACACTGAAAAAAAAAAAATTCCACCACTCTAATAATTCCTTAAGGTCACCTTTGTAGTCAACCTCTCCAAGGTTTGCTGGTCAGTTTAAACATATTTTATATAGATCACTTCTTTGGATTTCTTCCCAGACCTAGAATTATTAATTTTATAAGAGGAAGAGCCACAATTTCTATCTGTTGGTTGGTTTATAATTTATATTCTGCCAATTTCCAAAAAAAGAATTTGAAAAAAATTAAAACCCAGTTTGCAAGTAGCTTTGAGTTCTATATATACAATTCTTAGACCTTCTGGTATCCCTGTCTTGTCTAAAAGGGTGATAAGTGGATTTTTAGTAGAAAATAACACAGGCACAGAATTCTACAAATGTGAAGTGCTAAATGAATGCAGCATATTGACACATTTTTTGAAATGAAGATGGATAACAGAGGGACTTGTTACATATCAAAGTCAAAGCCTGAATTTGTCAGATCCCGGGTTTAAAAATGAGGTCTCACTGGCATTTCACCTGGAAACATATGGGTATCTATGCAATATGAGAAACTATTCTAGGACAAAGCCTCCTATTTTGCGTGGTCTCCCATGAAACACAAAGCAATCACAAGCAGGGCATATGTCATCAAGTTTTCTCTCTCTCATCTCTCTGATCAGGCTGCCGTTTTGCCAGATCTGCTTCTCTCAATCCAGTAAACACATATCTCATTCATGAAATGAGTAGTTACTAACTAGCTGCCCTGTGCTGCACAGTGATCCATACCATCCTGTTGGTCTACCAACTTCCTCTAACTCCAGTCTAAAGATGATATCTCTCCTTTTCTGAGACAGAAAACACAACCTATAGATAGACTCTGTTCTTCTCTCTCTCTCACTTTTCATGGCATATTAATAGAACAAGCCAGAATGAAGCCAGTTGTTCTTTGCAGCCCAAAACACTACTTTAACAGCTTACAAAAGGCAATGTATGTGGATAAGTAGGAGGAGTATTTGTGGGGAGAATGGAAGACAAAAGTATCCATACTGATCCCTGAGGTGCCTTCCTTGTGAAATCCTAAAAGCAGAAACCGCTGTCTATGTGGCCACCAACTGATTGTCGGTGAAACTGCACTTGGGAGCTCCTGGTAGATCATCTCCAGCCATTGGACGGACACACAATGGTTCACAGGTTAGCTCTGAGGTTAAGTGCAGTCATGGAAAGCCAACGTTAGGCTAATGGGAGAGGGCTTTTGGCTAGGAATAGCAGGAAGTTGAGAAAAATTGGATACTGGAACAAGTCCTGTTTATAAAAGCATGTAAAATTGTGGGAAATGGCTTGGTTTGGACAGATATAAGTGAAATATGTTTGGTTTGGGGTCAGAAATCTGCGAGTAATGAATGTTAGTTTTAAAAAGATACAAACATTTCCCTAGGTGCGATGGTGCACACCTATAATCCAGCGGCTTGGGAGGTGGAGGTAGGAGGATCACAAGTTTGAGACCAGAGGCAGTCTGCATAATTTAGCAAGACTCTATCTCAAAAAGTAAAAAAGTGGGCTGAGGCTGCAGCTCAGTGGTACAGCACGTGCAAAGCATACAAGTACGAGGCCCTGGGTTCAATCCCCAGTACTGAAAAACAAAAAAAACACAAAAAAACAAAAAACCATTTCATGATACCTTCAAAAGCTCTGGCTAAGGACACCAGACAAAATTCCTGCAAAATCGTGAATAATATAATGACTAAGGCAGGCAAACCATATACATTAATCAATCACTGGTGTACCTGAATAATTCTGAGGCAGTGGAAAAGGGAAAGAAAAAAGAAAGAAAATGAAGAAATAGGATATTTATTTTACTGAATAAAAATCAGTATTTCTGGAGTGGTCTAGGCTTAGTGAAGTTGTCCAGATTAGATTTGTCTGCCACAAAAGAAATGAGCAGGCAAAGAGCCTGCCTAGCAGATGAAGCCAACTCGCCTAAAAGCAGACAAGAATTAAGCCACTATGGAGCCGATTTAAATATGTTTGGTGTGAGATTACGGATTTCTTTAGGGGTATTTCTGAGAGAAGAGAAGCTCAACACTAATCTGGATTTCTTAAAAATCAGATTATTTTTTTCAAATAAAGAAGAAAAGCATCTCAGTACTCTAAACATTCTGATTCTCTAATACATGAAAAAGTTGAATCCCTGAGGATTCTTCATTTAAAGCAAAAGTAAGATTGGATTTACTTTCAGTTATACAACCTATGTTCAGAGCTGGTTTCTATTTCTGTAACTCTGACTCCCTTATTTAGCTTTTAAGCTCTTAAAAGGCAGGGGACATGCTATCTATCATTTTGTGTCCTACAATTGTACGTGCTTGATGATTTGGCAACAGCAGCTAGGCTCACTAAGATTTACAAACGTCAATAATGTACGTTGAAATTCATGAGTATTATTTATATTTGAAACAAGAATCCCCTTCTGGTTGTGAAGTATCATCCTGCCTATAAATAGAGTTGAAGCCAGGAGGAAATGCTGCCTTTTTTGTACAAGGCAGGAGGAAATCAAGGCAAGAGGAAACCAAAGATGATGGCAGAAGTGGACTAATATGTGGTCACTGTGGGAAACCACTTACTCCTCACTTCCTCCCCCTGCTGTTTCCTTCCCACAATACACAGAAGGATGACACAGATTCTGCCATGCAATAAATTCAGGGAACAGACAAGCCAATAGGGGAGTGAAAGTAACAAGATGAGGGCAGAAGACAGAACATTGGTCTCAAGCAAATAATCTTAAGTCTTTAACATTGCAAGATACTTTGAAAGTGATGTAGGCCAAGTAAATTTCAGATGGGGAGAGAAAAAAAGTTCATATAGAATTAGAAAGTCATTAACTTAGTGCTGGTAAGGGACCTTCAATATCCATTATTCACTGAACTATTTATTGAGAGATTACTATTTACCAAACTCTATACCAGATGATGTGAAATTGTGCAGTCTGATTCTTTATAGATGAGAACTCTTGATAGCCAGTGAGGTAAAAGGACTTACTGAAGATAAGCACAGTTAGGAACAGGGTCTAAATTAGACCCTTTTACTCTTACTGTTCCACCACTGCCTCTCAATTCTTTTATTTGTAGGACATCTTTAAAAAGCATCTCTGCAGTTTCACAAATCTCTAGCATAGTGAAAACCATGCAACATCTCTTCTAAATTTAGAGGCAGAATCTAGGGAAAAATACTCAGGCTGTGAAACAGTTCTGGAATTGCTCTAAACTACTGTTTAAGTTTAGAAAGCCACTTGATTTTTCAAGGTTTCAGCTTCTGAAACTGTAAAATGAGGATGTAGGATTATATGGATTACAAAATTGTATGTCCACAGGGGCTGGCCAATTAATATAAACACAAGAATCCTGTAGGGCTATAGGTGAAAAGCTGCTTACATTACAATCAAGCAAAGTGGCTTAGTTATATTGCATATGAAAACATACTACAGGGGCCAAACAAAATACACCTGCACTCTAGACTAGACGAGGCCCTTGAAATTCTTTCTGGCACTTAAGTTTAATGGCTGTGAAGAAAAATAAGCCTTTATCCACTCATTAAAACATCAGCCATTTACAAGTTTCCATTAAACTAGAAAAACTGTTGTTGTTAGGTGCCATCAAGTCCTGTCTGACTCATAGCAACCCCAATAGGGTTTTCAATGGCTGACTGTTTTCAGGATTGCCTCGGGAGTGGATTACCGTGTCCTTCTCCCATTTTTTTGGTGCTGGGAATCGAACCCAGGACCTCAGAGACTGCAGAGGGAGCTCTACCAACTGAGCTAAATATCAGCCCCAAACTAGAAAAATGGCAATGACACAAATAAGTGAATGATGACTTAAGCTAGCATATAGACCATAGCTAACTCTATTCTGTTCCATTAACCTCTATTCCCCCACCATATGAATTCCATGTTACTTTGGGAAAACAACACAGATTTTTTTTCCCCCAGTGTTGGTCCTAAGCCCAAGGCCTTACACATGGTAGGCAAGTGTTCTACCACTGAGCCACACCCCAACCCACAAACATAGATTATGGGGAGGGCACAGCCTGCAAGCAGGCATCAAAATGAAATGATACAATCATGAAAGTAAACTCAAGGTCCCTTAAGTATATTTCAATTGAATATAAAGTTTTGTAGGAAATAAAATTTTCAGCAATTGATAACTCAATTTCTAAAGCATTTTCTACTTTAGAGTTCTAAAGCAACACTACATTGCTGTTCAACTTATATCTAAGGGGTCAATCATGTAAAGTACGTCTTCTCTACAATACAAATTACTATTTTGTGCAGATACTTTTTATTTCATAAATATATTACTGATGAGTAATCATAACCATTCCAAGAGGTTAATACCATAACTTATTTAGGGTATCAAACTCCTGTAATCTGGCAATTCTTAGAGCAAAAATGGTTGAACACTTTTAGAAAGGAGGAGTGGGATGGGATGATCATAAGGATTTTAAAAAATTACATGACAGTTTCTAGAACCATAAAAGGACATAATCATTATTTGTAGTTTTAAAAAGAAAGAACTTTGAAAATTCATACTTATATTTGTCAATGCAATTGCTTCTCAGCAAGTTTTAATTTACCATTAAATAAAAACCTTAATTATTTATATATGAAGGTGGGAAAATTAAGGCGAATGCTATAGTTTGCATCTCAGATGTCTCCCACAGTCCATACCTGGATCTCAACGAGGTACTACTAGGAGATAGTGGAGCCTTTAAGATGTAGGGCCTACAGGCAGGTCCTTACTTCACGGGGGTGTGTCCTTGAAGAGGATTGTGGGATCTTGGCCCCCAACTTGCTTTCACTTCCCAGCCATGAGGTGAGTGGTTTTGCTCCCACAATTTGCTGCCACAGTTACCAGCACCCCAAACAAGAGCCTAAGAGCAATGCACCCCCCTGATCAAAGCCTGGAACCTCCAAAACTGTAAGCCAAAATAAACATTTTCTCTTTATAAGTTAATTATCTCAGGTATTTGTTATAGTGATGGAAAGCTAACCCATCGACCTTTCTTTCTTTTTTATGCTGCCAAATGGTAAAAACCAGGATGACCACATTTAATAGGCAGATCCTCTATCTCAAGCTAGCTGCCATACCAAAACCAAACTTAAAAAAAAAAAAAAACTAAATAAACCAGGTGTAGTGGCTCACACATGTAATCCCAGGGACTTGGTAGGCTGAGGCAGGAGGATCATGAGTTTGAGGCCAGGGGTAGCCTGTGCAACTTAGTAAGACACTCTCTTAAAATAAACAAATAAATAAAAATTTTCAAAAGGGGCTGGGAGTACAGCTCAGTGGGAGGCCCTAGGTTCAATATCTCAGTACTGTAAAAAAAAACAAAAAACAAAAAACTGAGTATTCGAACTTATACAAATAACATGCTAAGAAAATTATTAAGGATGACCAAGTGTAAACTTCATGTCATAGGGAGGCTAAGGGCCAGAGACAATTCCTTTTAGCACTATAACAATCATAAGAAAGAATAGTTACAAATTTTGAAGGGTTAGTAATAAACCAAACACAAAGGTCTGAGTTCATCTGTTCTGGCTGGCAAATCTTCCATAAACACCAGGCTTCAGCAAAACAAAAGTTCTTAGGCTGTCCCAGAAAGGGGGAATGAACAATTTGAAAAACATCTTTTATTGCCTGAGAAAATTAAAACAAGTCTGAAAGTGCCAGCAGAGTTGCTTCAATGTGACTGCAAGCAGCTTTCCAAAATCCCTCTGCTTTTCTAAGTATGAGTCATAGGGAAAGGAGAGAGAGCTCCTTGGCAAAAATATAGTCTTCCCTTTCTGGTTCCAATACCCTACTTCACCCTTTTATTTTATTCAAGGAAAAAAAAAAAAGCCTTTGATGAGTAATAGTTAAATGGATTCCAGACAGGCTTAACTGAAGAAGTATGAACAGCAGGGAGGCAAAATATCATTGCTGAAGTGTCTGTTGTTTGCCATTGTGAGCCACAGACACAAGGAAGCACCTTCTGCATCCTAAAAAGGGCTGGGTCCATTGATCATGTGTCAGATCAAGGCTGCACTTTGTGGGAGAGGAGTGAGAAAGGAGTTATCAAAATACTTTCGCTTCCCTAGCTTCCTAAACACCATTAGCTCACATAGGAGACAATTCTGCCGAGTAGGAGGTGCAGCTTGTCCTTTCTGAGTGCACATTAAGTAGAATCTGAAGTGTGGTGGCATAGAAACTGTCCATGGGTACACAGCTGCTACCATGAATGCAGCCCTCAGGAAACAGGTAGTTTCTCCTGCATTAATTTCAGGCAAAAAAAAGTAGGAGAGCTTTTTTGTCTTATGTCTTTTTCTTTTTTAAGACATAAGATAATAGGTTAAACTAGAGACAGAATAGTTCTTCTGTACCCATAGAGATCATGTGGTTAGAGCTGTGCTGCTCTCTTCTGCATTTGATCATTCATCAATCTACTGGGAATCAAGATATTTATCCTGGGCACTAAGTGACAAAGATGAATAAACACATTCTTGGCCTGCAATGAAGTTCAATTTGGATTATCAAAAAAGAAGTACTTTTTGAGCATATACAAGCTGAAAAGGGTATTTTGGAATTACCATAGGCAATTCCTCATTTATATACCATTTATTGTTTCAAAATACCCTGGAACAAAATTTTTAAAAGTCATCTCTTAGTAGAAAAATGAATCCAGTTTTTTTCTCCCCACTAATCTTTTTTGTTTTCTTTGGGTATAACTAAGAAGTAAAATGTTACTGATAAAGATAAAGCTGGGCCGTCCTCATCTTACTTTCCAGAGTAGGAAAGTAGGTGCCCATCCTGTCAGTTTTTACCCATTACTACCTTGGGATGTGCCCTATGTTGAGTACTTTACCTCTACATCCAAGGTCCCATGAGATATAGAACTAAACAAAACCACAGTAAGAGTAGGGATAGAAGCAACAAAATTTCTATTTTTTCAGACATGGAGGAGGACTGGATCTGCCTTTACTGTGGAAACCAGATGGCACTGCCACTGGGGACATCCCTGAGAAAGTGCAGCTGTTTGATGAGAACCAGCCCTGACTCCCTTACTGACTTGGTTAATCCTGAGAATCAGTTTTGTTGTTTATAAAATAGAGGTAACAATGCCTTAATCACTGGTTAGTACTATGAGAGCCAAATGAGAATCAGGCAAGTGTTCTGACAGCTTGTAGTCCTTTTTGGAACTAAGTAGAGTACAAATATGTGCACATACAAGTAATATTATTACTATGATAGCCTACTTGATTAATTAATGGCATCATGACTGGTACTGCTTATCTGCATCCTTAGCAAGGCTAAGCGTACCCATCAGTTATCGGGGCCGTCACTGTGATGAAATATCTGACACAGTCTGCTTATGAAGCATAAGGGGTTTATTTTGGCTCACGACCCTGGAAGTACAAGTCCATGATCACATGGCCTCATTGGCTTCTGGTGATGGCAGAACACACCATGGTGAGAATACTTTGTGGGCCAAATCACTCACATCCAGGAAGGACACAGACAGGATACTGGCCAGGGTCTCACAATCCACTTTTTCTCTTTTTTGCAGTGCTGGGGAATGAATCCAGGGCCTTCTGCATAATATGTACACATTCTACCACTGAGCTATATTACCTGCCTCACATTCTTTTTTGAAGGCATGTTCCCAATGATTTAAAGACCTTTCCCTTGGCCCCGCCTCTTGAAGGTCCAGGACATTTCCCAATAGTGCTACCCTGGGGACCAAGCTTTTATGTACAGCCCTTTGGGGGACACTCATACAAACCACAGCATTAAATCTGTGGCATAACTGTCTTTGGTAGTTGAGAAGTAGTTAAGATACAAGATTTGGCATTAGACACAACTTCTTCTTATTTTATAACCTCAGGAAACTAACTCAAGAACCTAATGTATAAAATGAGGATAAAAGCCATACCCACTTCATTTGGTACAACTCTGGATTGATGTGAGGATTAGGAGATAAAATATGTAAACTACTAAGCACAATGCCTGGCACATGGTACTTTAAGACAACCCGGATAGAGCAGTCAATAGCAGCCACAATCAAAGAGCTACTGAGTTAAATGTGAGCTCTTATGACTATTTCTACCCACATGGCAGGTGATTTGCACATGGTTGGGTACACATATGCAGCAAATACCTGACTGGCACCAAGCAAAGTGGATGGCACAGAACAGGAAGGGCAGGATCTGTAAGAGGGTGAAAAGTTCCATGCCCCTTCAATCCTCACAAGACAATCTCAAGTGAGGAGCTGGAGGGCAAAGCAGAGGGAAAACAGAGAGGCTTTTTACCATCACAAAGGCTCAAAACCAACTAGATCAAATGTGTGCCCATCAGGCTGATGACTGGTAGCACATTTCTGATTTATATATGATATAGAAGGTCCTGAAAGGAGAAGGGAGTGAGGGTGGTGGTGATGTAATAGGGAGTTGATTTACCCATTAGCGTTCTGTCCTTGGACTAGTTTCCACAAGATTGCCAGGGCTGTTACAATACAATAGAGTGTCTATCTAGAGCCCTGTAGCAGTTCAGTCTCCACCAGCCTTTGGGTGGAGTAGACAACTAAGGAGTGTGGATGCATACAGAAGATAAATTGAACCAATCAAAAGAGAAGCTGCTAAGCAGGGCTCATGGCTCAGACCTGGGCCTGGGCAAGGTTTCAAAAGAAGGAACTAGGTATTTGTGTAGAACATGCTACTCATACAAGGCTGGAAATAAAGGAAACAAACAAACAACAAAGGCAAAGCATTTGCTGCTGTACAAGCTGCTGCCCCAAAGTAGCCAGGAATCCCCCTTTTCATCACTTATCCACTAGTGGCATCTGAAAAAAGTTTAAGGCTGAAAGCTCCAGCTACTGCCTCCAGTTACTACTTCCAAATTAAATGAAGCCATCAGCTCTTTCAGACAATGTAGACAGGGCAGCTGACAGCAGCCACAAGACAGCAAAGGGCCACTGACTTAATGGAATATTTGTGAAAAACACATACACGGTTTTTCTCCTATTGAAAAAATATGGATACAAATAACCACTAACAACTGTGCTATAGGATGCTGTGTTAATACAAGTTAAAAAAAAATGACAAAAAGTCAAGGTGAGCCATTACTATGGTAACCACAGAACTTGATCATCTCTAGGGTTTCTGCAATCCCAGGCAACCATAAGAAAGTCTAATTTATTAGGAATAATTGTACTAAGATATTTCTGAGAATGAATGAATACTTACAAAATAATACTATTTAAGCTTGTTTTTTTTCCCATAAACATTTGTTGTTGTTGTTAAGTGCCGTGGAGTCGGTATCCGACTCATAGCGACCCTCTGTAAAACAGGGGAAACACTATTGTCAGTGCTTCTCTGCTGTGCATAGGGTTTTCAATGGCAGATTGATTTTTGGGAGGGGGTTGCCAGGTCCGTCTCCCAAGCCTACAGCTTCTGGTGTTCCCCGGCGGTCTCCCACCCAGGTACTAACCAGGCCCGACCCTGCTTAGCTTCCGAGATCTGACGGGATCGGATGCCACAGGGCTACAGCTGCAGGCTCATAAACATTTATATCATGAAAAAAAAAAGGTTATACCGAAGGACAGGTTCTTTTTCTCTGATCAGTTTGTGCAAAAATATTTAACTACAGTTGGGCATGGAGGCTCCCAGTATTTGGGAGCTGAGGCAGGAGGATCTCAAGTTTGAGGGCAACCTGGGCTACATAGTGAGTTCTAGGTAAGCATGGGCTACAAAGCAAGATCCTGTCTCAAAACAAATCCAAACGAAACACAAATTTGAAAATCCACCCAAGTAAATAAATAAATACATAAAATTAAAAATTAAAATTAAAATTAATAAAATTTAAAATAAAAAATGATGGAGGTGATAAATATTATTACTAAATCCAATGTTCAAATGTATTAGACACTTACTACGTGCCAGGCATTATCCTAAGTACTTAATATACATTTTCTCTTTTTACCAAGTAGGAAATCAAAACTAAAAGGGATAAAAAACAAGCCTAAGAAAGTGCAATAAATTTAACCCAGTCAGTTTTCCCTATAGCATTTGAAACTGCTAGTCTGCTGGTTGCTGAGCATCAGAAACAGTGAGCTTGCATTCAGATAGCCTGCTTTAGAAATGTCCCCTCTGAACATTAGAATTGCACTTGGTGTGGGCAGAACGTTCATGAGAGGAATGTGGAATAAAGCCAAGTCCCTATTCAGTTTTTTGCAGTATTAAGGGGTTGAACCTAGGGCCTGTAAATGCTAGGAAAGCACTCCACCACTGAGTCGCACTTCAAGCCCCTTTATCTTTTATTTTGAGACAAGGTCTTGCTAAATCATGCAGGCTGCCCCCAGCCTCAAATTTGCAATCTTCCTGCCTCACCCTCCCAAATAGCTGGAATTATGGACACCGACCACGGTGCCAGTGAGGACAAGTTCTTATCATTTCATCTCATGCTTTTGCCAGGGTAGCCTGGCAGTACTAATTTGTGAGGGGACACCCAAAAACCCACTGGTCTTTTCTCTGGCCTGGTCAGTTTTCCCAGAGAGGACCCTTCTAATTTCTTTGCTGAGGGGAGTAATAAGCCTTTTATCTCCAATGTCAGGGAACTTCTGGCTCAATCTCTTCAGAAAGAGATCCATCAGTTTTCCACTAGGATTGGAGAGGAACAATCTGGGCAACTCACCACGTCTTAGGAAGACTTCCAATCATCCTTCCTACTGAAGCTCCACTCACACCTCTACTTTAGGAATCATGCAGCTTCTTTCCCCACAAAGGTCCTATGGTACAAATTGTTTTACTTTTGGACTTCCTGTCCTGCCAGTTTACAGTGTAGCTTTCTTTTACTGCTAAGTAAATCCTTCACTTTTTATCCAACTGTTTTCTAGTTTCAACATTTTGCTGTTGCTTCTTCTTGTATCTCTCTCTTTTTTTTTTTTTTTTTAGATTTTTGCCTTTTCTACCCTTTATTTTCATATTTATAGAGATTTCAGTAGACATTAGAGATAAACACTCATCGGGAAATATTACTTTATTGCTGCTCGATGCTCATGTCTCACACAATTCTTTAGGCACCCAAACTGATAATACATGGATAATACATTCAATAATAGAAGCAGCATATCACCATTTTTTGAAGTCTTAAATCATTCTAGTCACTGTAATAACAATTGTCTAGAGATTATTTCATTTATTTATCAAAACAACCTTTTATAAGTTAAATATATTATCTCTACTTTTCAGAAGAGGAATGTGAACATCAAAAGGTTAAGTAACTTTCCCAAGGTAACAGTCAATATGAAACGAGTGCAAGTAAGATTCAAAACAGACAGAGAGTCTGCTTCTGGAGCTCTTTTATGAAGCTATATTGACCAGTACTAAAATTGGGTAAAATTTGAGGAGCAAAGTCCCATCAGCCTTCTACTAACAAATGGGGCTTTAAAATGCTCCAATCAGGGCTGAGGTTTAGCTCAGTTGGTAGAGCATTGCTCTGTGAGATTGAAGCCCTGGGTTTGATCCCCAGCACTGCATAAATGGGAGAAGGGCCCACTCACTCCCGAAACAATCAGTCATTGGAAACTCTGTGAATAGTAGAGAAGCACTGACATAGTGTTGGGCATGGCACAGTGTTGGGGAGTATTTTGTTCTGTTGTACCTAGGGTCGCCATGAGTAGGACTCGACAGCATCTAACAACAACAATGCTCCAATCAGGTTATCAACAATAAATCAGGAGGCTGTATTCCAATAAAGATTATCTGTTGGAAGAAGTAGCATTTGGCTAGAAATTTTTGTTATTTTAGAAGTTAAAGATAAAATCACTTGGTTTCAGTGATACTGAATGAAAGCCATTGTCTTATTTTTCTCCTGGTCCCAGAATGCAATGTTATAAATAGATTTAATAAGCCATCACAGCCTTGGAATTTCCACAACCATTCACTAACAACAATTAAATGTCACCATTTTCTATCCTATCCCCTCAATGAATATCTTAAGGATATCACAATTGTGTTTATCTGTGTATATCTGACATATTCCACACATTACAGAATTGTGTGTGTTGCTCCCCAACAGGTTTATGCACATATTATACAAGAAACTGCTATTAAGTGGACTAACAAGCACCTTATAATTAAGAACAGCTATATAATCAGCCATTGATGAGGCTGAGGGTCACTGTGAGTTGGACATAACTTGATGGCACCTAACAATAATAGTTATTCCAAAATTTTAAAGCCCTGCAGGTATTAATAAAAGAATGAATAAAATGAAATTGAAGGGAGGAGTTTGAAAGAGAAAGGACCCATGCTGACTCAATGACAAGATAACCTATGATCCAACATTGTAGAGATGGAAAGGGACTCTCTTCACATCATTCATTCAACACTTTCACATTCTTCATTTACAAAAAAGTGAGTTTGGAATAACTACAAAAACTTGGCCAAGAGCTCTTTGACAATTTCATTGGGTAAATTATATTAAGTAAGCACTCTTTCTTTTCACCCAGCTATCCAAAGTTACTTAATGCTGTAGTGGGTAGACCTGCAGAAATACATGGGTGAGGCAGAAAGGAAGCAGTTCAGAAAGAAGACTCACTGAGACCAGGGAATTGTTTATGTGATTTGATTTTAGGGATTTGCTTAAGTGATCCTCAAAACAATGGGCCTGTTATTTTCTCATTTTCTTGGAGTCTCTGTACTGACTCATGCTATGTTATCAGATCTCCAAAATAAGATGAAAACATTATGTGACTCTTACAGCTTAATGCTTTTATGCATTGATCATTAGCTGTACACGGCACAGAACAATGAGACAAGCTATTCTTTGTAAGCTTAGGATTTTTAAGGCAGTCCCTAAGATAATTTACTAAAGAAATACAAATGTAAGAGTAAGTGCAATAGATGTGCAGTCATATGTCATTCATATATCACTGACAGGAAGGAGAATCACACATAAGGTAGCCCATTCTTTTTTTTTTTTTTTTTTCAGTATTGGGTATCAGACCCAGGGCTTAATACATGGTAGGCAAGAACTCTACCTCTGAGCCACATCCCTAGCCCAATTTTATTTGTAATTCTTATAATGTTTGATGGCATTTTTCATATAATTTTATACATGCCAATCCTATTACAAATAGCTTTGTGTCTTTGGGAAAATCTTTTATTCCTTCTCTGTTACAGTTTCTGGCTCTATGAAATGAGAGGGTTAAATTGGATGACCTTAAACAGCTTGACCCCACCTTGGGAGGTCCAAAAATGCTCAAATTATAATTTTCCTTTCTACACTAAAATGACTGGAGACTCCCCCAGTTCCTATCCCAAGCCGATAAATCTGTCTCTTCTCTCAGTGAGGCTTGCTAGTGAGAAAATGACCACTATGGCTGCTACATTCACCCATGACCCTGGCCCAATTGAATCTGGCCTGGTGGTAGTTCCTTTGCTCCCATGCAGATTCATAGACCTGGTTTTAGGGAAATTCTGTTTCAGAAGAGCTGTATATCATAACCTAGGCTGTGATGGGAATAAAGAATAAGAATGGTATTTTTACTATACTCTATATGTAGTAGTACTTTACTTTTTTTTTTTTTTTAGAGTGGAATGGAGTAGTGGAGATAATGAGAACAGAGATTTTAAAGATGGTTGTTTCAATTAAGATGGGATTCTTTAACTATTCAGAGTAGCAGAAGGCAGTGCTTCTCTACCCAAGGACTTGGTCTACAAGAATGTGAAAGACTAGGAGAGTGGCTGGGAAGCTTATAGAGTCCCTGGGACCAGAGCATCTTCAAAGATCAAGAGTTCAAGGCAGAGAGATGACATCAAAGAACTCTGCCCAGAGAAGCTCCCAGGAAAGCCCATACATTAAGAAAACATACCTGCTGTTCCAACATGCTGTGACATCTAATGTGAGATATAAAGAAGCTTACCATGTTCCCGGTTTTTTTTTTTTTTAGAAGCTTATCAAGTAAAGGGAAATAGTAAGTTTTGTGCTTTCTATGATTTGGGCTGAATACAAACCATTTTATCATCAGGATTTCAACAACCAAAGACATTGGGGTAACGTAGATCTATGCTTTAAATGTTTTTGAAACTCAATCCCCAATGCAAAAGTGCTGGAAGATGCGGCCTAAAGGGAAGTATTTAGGTCAGGAGGGCAGAGTCCTCATAAATAGATAAATACCACTATGAAAAGGGCTTGTAGGAACGGATTTGCTCTCTGTTCTGCTCTTCTGCCACCTGAGGAGCAGCACTCTGGAGAAGGCAGAGTCAAGGTATCATCTTGGAAGTAGACATGAGGCCCTTACCAAACACTAAACCCTTGGGCACCTTGGCCTTGTACTTCCCAGACTCTAGTCCTATGAGGAATAAATTTCTGATCTTTATAAATTTCTCAATCTCAGGTATTCTGTTATAGCACCATGAAATGAACTAATATGAGAGGTAACAAAATAGCTTAGCTGCAAATGACTATCAAATTTATGTCTCCAGCTGAAACATCTCCTACCTGCAGACTCATATATTTTATAATTGCCTCCAGGGCATCTCCATTTGGACCTCATAAAGGATCTTCAAATACACCACAGCCTAAACTGAGTCTATTATTTCCACTCTACCTCCCTTCCTCAGCCCATTGGTCTAAGATACTTAAGATTACCCAATCTAGAAAGCTCCATGCTCTCACTTCTACAACCAGACCTCTTGAACATCTGTCTGCTAGCCTGTTCTGCCCAGTCTAAAAATCTAATCCCCCCCAGTGGGTTCTTTACAAACTCCCATTTGATAACTTCTTTTTAAGTGTCAAGAAACTATCTTTCCTGACATATAGTGATTTTCTTACAAGTTTAATCATTATAGAAAAGTACAAATAAAAATCATTTGGATTCTGACCATCCAGAGGTGGTAATTATACTGTTCATTTAATCAATCCCCTAGTGATAGACATTTAAGATGCTTCTATTTTGTCACTATTATAAATACCACTGTGCTGGTATTTAGCTCAGTTGGTAGAGTGCTGCTCCACACTCCCTGATAACCTGGGTTTGATCCCCAGCACCGCCAATACAGGAGAAGGACATGACAATTCACTCCCAAAGTAATCCTTAAACAATCAACCATTGAAACCTCTATGAGGGTCACTATGAGTTGGACTTGACTCAAAGGCACCTAATACCAACAACTAATTACTGCTACAGTTAATTTTCTTGACTTACGTACATTTCTCCATATCCAAAAAATTACCAATTTAAGTTCTTGACCAGTGTTTTTTGAGAAGTTTGCTTCCATGAAAATAGGTATTATTAAATTTTTAATCTTTATTTATACGAGAGGCAAAAAGCATTTCACTATGTTATTTACTTATATATTTTATTTATTAGCAAGGGTGAGCATCTTTCATATATCTACTGGCTATTTGACTTTCTCTGGAATTGCCTTTTCTGCTTATTTTTCTATTATAATGTTTATATTTCTATTATTGATGGCTAGAACTCATTGTTCCTTAAGATTATTGCTAAAAAAGTTATAATTACTATTTCTCATTTTCACATCATTTTACCTAGATTAAGGTATGTGACTTTTACAATTCATAGACAAATCTGTTGTCGTCTCTAAAATGATTTTTGACATATATGTCATGTTTAAAAATCCTCCATTCTTTAAGACCATAAAAACATTTACCTGTTTATATTCACATACTCAGATGATTTCATTTTTTTAAACCTAAATCTTTGGTCAACATGTAACATATTCTGGCATAAGGATAACAGATTGCTTTAAAAATCTCTTCCCATTATTTCTTTCTTAAATTACATTTCCTGTCTTCCAGGCACTGATCTTTGTTTTCTCTATTATTTTATTTCTTCTTCCTATCTACAGACTCATAATTTCAAGATAATTACGTTTACTTTTCAACTTCTGTGGTCTGAGTGAAACAAGGCTACATTTACACGTATCAGAGAGAAAAGTTTACCATGACAAAATCAGAAAGGGAAAAGGGTATCACCTCCTCCTTATTTATAACATTTTTACTTTTTTGCAGGGCTGGGGATGGAATCCAAAGCTTTGAGCTTACTAGGCAAGCACTCCACCACTGAGTTGCACCTTCAACCCCTACATTTTTTAAAAAGCTATTTTTCCTTTTGTGCTAAAACCAGTAAGAGAAAAATGGATATCCACTGAGAGAGAAGGCAAAATTACTACATAGTAAGCTATGTATGTGGTATAAAAAAGTATGGTCTAATGGTGACAGTCAAATGGTCAAAATGTTGTTATAAGTAATTGTTGTCTTTGTTGTTGTTGTTGTTGTTAGGTGCTGTCGAGTCGGTATCCGACTCATAG
>VMDO01024799.1:0-29152 GCA_007922755.1 Pedetes capensis | reverse complement strand
CATCCTCGGAATAAAATCAACTACATTTTGCATGGTCTTTTTAATGTGTTATTGAATTCAATTTGCAAGTATTTTATTAAGGATTCTTATTTCTGCTTTCACCAAGTAAATTTTTTCTATAGTTTTCTTTTTTATTGTGTCCTTATTTGGTTTTGGTATCAAGGTAATACTAGCTTCATAAAATGAGTTTGGCAGCATTCTTTCCCTACCTATTTTTTTGGAATACTTTAAGAAGCATTGATGTTAGCTCTTCTTTATGTCTGGGAGAATTCAATGGTGAATCTATTTGTTCCTGGACTTTTCTTTGTTGGGAGACTTTATTACTCCTTCAATCTCATTGTTCATTATAGATCTATTAAAGTTGTTTATATTCTCTTGGTTAAATTTTGGTAAGTCATATGTGTCTAGACACATCCATTTCTTCTAGATATCCCAACTTACTGGGATATAAGTTTTCAAATTATCCCCTATAATATTTGTCATTGGTTCAAACCCACAAAAAATTGGGTTCAGTTTCAGGTGAGGGTTCAATATGTTAAAATTTAGATGGTTCAGGTTTGGTTTGGGCTCAAGTTTAATTCATGTGTTCACATATTAGAGATTCAAATGAAACTCAAACCTGAACCCTGAACCCATTCTTGTTCAAACACTTTTAAAATTTTTTCTGAACCCAAACCTGAGCCCAAAACCAGTGAAAACTTGGGTTCAGGTTTCAATTTTAATGTTTATTTATATCATTAGCTATATAAAACTTGAAAAGTTAAAAAAGACTTTATTCATCTATCTACACATATAATAAAAATTTTAAACCCAAACTGAAACTAAACCTTGTGGGGAAGGACAAGGGCTGGGCTGAGGCATACCTTGCCCATGTATAGGCCTCTCAGGTTTAGCACACTAAGCCTACTTGTCTGTGACCTGAGGCACACCCAGTCTCACAGGCCCAAGTGATGAGATGGTCGCCATTGCTGACCTTGTTTGTCCGCATGTACTCTCCTGCCTGTTTCCTCTTTTCATGGGCTTGCCTAGGGCAAGCCCTGGACTTGCCTCAGGCATGCCCAAGTTTTAATGGGTGGTCTAATTCAACAAGCACACTGATTGGCGCTGGCTACCTAGCACGATTCTGATGCAATACCTTCTTCCTTTCACTTTACCGTGGATTATTATATAAGCTGAGCCTCTCCTTAAAATAAACTGATTTGACTCTCTGAAGCTGTCCCCAGAGTGTGGCTTTGAGAGCCTACATGCCTCACCCTCTTCAGCTGTTTGTGGGCCCCCCCTCTGGTAGAGACCCAACAAAACCTGAATGCTCAAAATTTTAGCTTATTGAACCTGAACGTGAACCAAATTTTTCATGGGCTCAAAGCCCCAGTTTCTTTAGTTTCTCTTGCTATTAATTTCTAATTTTATTCCACTATGAACAAATAAAATACAAGAAATTATTTCAGTTATTTTGTCTTTGTTAAGACTTGCTTTATACCTTAAATGTGATCTATTTTGGAGAAAGTTCCATGGGATGCTAAGAAAAATGTGTTATTCTTCAGCTATTGGTTGGAATATTCTGTAGATATCTGTTAAGTTCATTTATTCTATGGTGCAGTTTATTGCTAAACTTTCTATGTTGATTTTTTTTTTTGCCTGGATGATTTATCTATTGAGAGGGGGATAATAAATTTGCCCACTATTACTGTATCTGTACCTATTTATCCCTTTATATCTAGTAGTGTTTGTTTTTATGAAGCTAGGTGCACTGTTTGGTACATTTATGTGCATATATATATATATGTTTGCAATCATATCTTCTGCAATCATATCTTCTTGACAGATTGTTTCCTTTATTGATATGTACTTCCCTTCTTTATCTCTGCACACTAATTTTTGCTTGAAGTCTACTTTTTCAGATATGAGTATACCTACTCCTACTTGCTTGGAGCATAGGTACTCCTGCTTGCATTTGGCTTCCATTTGCTTCCATATCCATTCTTTTACTTTCAGTCTGTGTGTGTCTTTGCCTGTGAGCTGTGTTTTTCTCAGACAACAAACAGTTTCATCTTGTTTTTAAAATCTAATCAGCTATCCTATGCCTTTTAACTGGAGAGTTAAAACCATTTACATTTAGAGTTATTATTGAGAGGTATTTACTGACTCCTATGATTTTGTTGTGTTTATTTTCCTGGTTGATTCAAGTACTGTTCATTCTTTTCTTTCTCCCTTATTCATCTTAGGAGTTTCCTGGTTTACTGAGTTGAGTATGTTTGATTCTTTCCTAATTTTCATTTGTTCATCATTTCTTCTTGTGAAATTTATTTTTCCTGAGATCTTATGTTTGTGCCCATCTTTCCTCTTCATCTGTGTGTAGTATTCCTTGAAGTGCCTTCTTCAATGCAGACTTAATGGTCAAGGACTGCTTAGTTTGTGCTTGTAAATCATTTGCTTCTCTGTTGATTTTAAAGGATAACTTTACTGGATATAGTAATCTTTTTGGCATTTATTTCCTCTCAGAGTTTGAAATGTATCATTCTGTGCATTCATGGCTTTAAGAGATTTTGCTAGAAGTTTGATGTAATTTTTATGAGTTTGCCTTTGTAAGTTAGAGTTTTCCTCTTACAGTTTTGAATATTCTTTCATGCTTCATGTCTTGGCATTTCAACTGTAATGTGATATGGAGAAATTCTTTACTGGTCATGTTTATTTGGGGTTCTAAATCCCTCCTGTATGTGGATGTTCATATGTTTCCCCAGACTTGGGAAATTCTATGCTATAATTTCTATGACTTTAGTTTGTACCTCAGCTCCCTCTTCTACCTCATGGATTCTTAGGTCATCCCCCAGAATTCTTTAAAGTTGTGGTCATGCATGTTTATTTTTTTCTTTATTGTTGTCTGAATGTAATATTTCCTCTACCTTGTTTCTAATCCCTGGTGTTATTTCTTCTGCTTGATCTAGTCTATTGGCAATGCTTTCCACTGTTTTTATTTTATTTGTTGAGTTTTTCACTTCTAAAATTTGTTGTTATTTTCTTCAGAATCTCAATTTTCTTTCTGAATTTCTCATGTGTCTTGCTGACTTATCCAGGTTTTGAGTTGACTTCCTTACTTTATTCACTAATTTCTTTGAATCTTCTTTGAGGTCACTGACCATTTTAAAGTTTGGACTTTCGAATTCTTTGTCCAGCATTAAAACCATTTCAGTATTTTTGGGTTTGGTTATTGAGGCATGATGGGCTTTTGAAGGAGTCATATTGCCTTGATTTTTTCATATTTCTAGTATTTCCTCATTGCAGTTTGCACATCCTTTTTTTTTATTTTATGAGGATTTTTTTAGTGTGCAGCCTTCTTTTGGGGTTATGATCCCCACTACCACTCAGAGGAGAGAAATCAGACAACAGTAACAAAATAAACAACTCATCAAACAAACCAGATATTTAATTGTAGTTTAAAAACAATCAGAAACATCAATCACAACACAAATACAGTTAAAAAGGCTAAGTAGGATACCTATAGAATGAACTAGGAGACTAAAAATTATTAAAGATAAATCTATTAATAATTAAATAATAAAAAGAATGAGAATGAGGAACGGAAAAAGAAAGAAAAGGCAAGATAAGAAGGAAAGGAAAAATACTATATATCCTTGAATCTAATTTGCACACTTTCAACAGTTTTAGAAGGTTAAAAAATCAGATGTGGTTTGGAAACAAGTGTGGGTTAGATTTACAGTTGAAAGATGGGTTGAGAGCTCTTGACCACAAATCCAATCTTCATACAATTCTAACCCATATCTAATTTTTTAACCCTCTAAAACTGTTGAAAGTGTGCAGAGTACATTCAAGAATATACGGTATGTGAGGTGAAGATTTAAGCAACAATAGTGAGGGAGAACCCAATAACATAAGTACAAAGAAAGACAAAACGATTAAAAAGCCAGTCAACATTTCTTCCTTGCAGAGAAGACAAGGGTGGATATCATTCCCTCCGCTAGGCATATCTTTTGTAGTTTACCTTGTGTGTGAGATAGGCATTTGTATCTGAAGGTCAAGTTAGACCAGAAAAGATTATTTGTAAGCTAAGTCCAGTCTTTCCCCTACAGCTGAGCCTGAGCTCCCTGCCCCTTTGGTTGGATCACCTCCTTGCACCAGAGGTGCTCTGCCCGTGTGGATTTGGCATGGGAAATTCCCAAGCAATGGCTTCTTTCCACCAGTCTGTTTGGCCCTCTGAGAGTATACAAAACAATGAGTCCAAAGCAGTCTGCAATGAATGGGCAAAGGACAGGGCTCGAAGTGATCCTGTGTGCCCTGGCCTTGTAGTTCTCTGTCCTACAACCCCCATTTATATTCATACAGCTGGTTTCTCTCCTCTTACCCGAATTCAGGCTGGAGATCCCCCAGTGTGTTTACCTGTGGCTTATCTCTTTGGTGTTGATCAAACTTCCCACCCAAGTAGATCTGTGTCTGTGAATCTAAGTCCAAGTCACAACCAGTTTTCTGGGACTACATTTATTCTCAGGTTGTGGCTCACTTAGCCAGTGGAGGACAGCAGGGAGGTGGGGTTTGGAAATATAAATAATGCAAGATCTTCTGATCTCTCTGTCTGAAAGGTTTGACTATAAGACTTCACCTACATGATTTCCTTCCATGACACCAGTGAGCAAACTTGGAAGTGTAGAGGGCCTCTCCTCCCATGTCTGAGTGGTATGCAGATCTCCCATCTTAAAATTTATTTTTGCACAGTTCCAGCTTGAACACCCAAGGAGCTCACTGCAGCTTTCCTTTACTCTTTTGCTTGCAGCCCAACTGGGAGGGACTCTACCCCTTCCTTACCATTTTACTTAGCACTCTATGTTAGAGTCCATTGTTAAAAAAAGTCTAAAGCCCAATATTTCTGGAGTTCACCTGGTAGCTGTCTCCTGTTTATTTTTACCCTCCCTTGCCTTTCCACACCACAAATCTAATATTTTGTTTCAGATTTGTGGAGCTAGAGAAAAGTGCTGAGTGTCTAATCTACTATCTTCCCCACTCCTTTGTCCATTTTAACAGGGTTTGGTTTTGCTACTGAATTGGAAAAGTTCCTCATGTATTTTTGACATTAACACCTGATTGGATACATAGTTTCCAAATATTTTCTCTTATTCTGTATGTTTCTTTTTTCCTTTTGTTGACTGTTTCCTTTGCTATGCACTATTAAATTTGATATAGACTAATTTGTTTATTTTTGCTCTCGTTGCCTGTGTTTTGGTTGTCATATCCAAAGAATCATTGCCAAGATGAACATCAAGGAAATTTTTCCATTTTCTTCAAGGAGTTTTATGGTTTGGAGTTTTACATTTAAATTTTTAATCCATTTAACTTGATTTTTATGGTTTAAGATAAGAATCAAACTTCATTCTTTTTCACATAGATATCCAGTTTTCCCAGCAAAATTTATTTATGAGACTGTCCTTTCCTCAATTGTGTGTTTTGGCATCTTTATTGAAGTTAGATTTCTTTATAGTCTCTCCAATCTGTTCCATTTGCCTATGTGCCTATTTTTATGACAGTACCATACTGTTTTGATTACTATAGCTTTGAGATATGATTTGAAATCAGGAAGTATGACCCTCCATTATTGTTCTCCCTTCTTAAGATTGAATTGATTATTTGGGGTCCTTTGTGGTTCCATATAAATATTAAGGTTTGGTGGGTTTATTTTCTATTTGTGAACATACCATTGGCATTTTGATAGGGATTACATTAAGCCTATAGATCCTTTGGGGTAGTATGGAAATTTTTCCAATATAAATTTCTCCAATCAATCAATACAGGATATCCTTCAGTTTTTGTGCCTTCTTTGACTTCTTTCATCAATGAATTTTAGCTTTCAGTGTGCAGATACTTCACTTTCTTGATGAAATTTGTTCCAAAGTGCTTTACTGTTTATTTCTGCTATTGTAAATAGGATTGCTTTCTCAATTTCTTTTTTTAGATAGTTCATTGTTAGTGTATAAAAACAAAACTGGTTTTTGTAGGTTGATTTTGTGTTCTGCAACTTTACTAAATTTGTCTATACTTCTTAAAGTTTTTTTTTATCAACTCTTTAGGGTTTTTAATATATGAGATCATGCCATCTGCAAATAGAGATAATTTTACTTCTTTCTGATTTTGGATGCCTTTTATTTCTTTTTCTTGCTTAATTGCTCTAGCTAGGACTTCTAGCACTATTTTGAATACAAGTGATGAGAATAGGCATTCTTATCATCTTTCTGATCATAGGAGAAAAGCTTTCAGCTGTTGATTATCAAGTCTTGGTACCAAGTCATGGTCTTGGCACATATGCCTTTATATATTCCTAGTATACATAATTGTCAGAGAATTTGTATCATGAAAAAAATGTTAAATTTTGTCAAATGCTTTTTCTGAATCTGTTGAGATGACTGTATGGTTTTTGTTGTTCATTATATTAATGTGGAATGTCACATTTATTGGTTTTTGGATATTGAAATATTTCTGCCTGCATCCCAGGGATAAATTCCACTTGTTCATGGTATATGATCTTTTTAATATGCTGCTCAGTTAATTTTGCTAGTATTTTGTTGAGGATTTTTACATCTGTATTCATCAGGGATATTGCCCTGCAATTTTATTTGATTATAGTATCCTTTTCTGGCTTTGGTTATCAGAGTAATGTGGGCAACGTAAATTAATTTGAGAGTGTTCCCTCTTCTTTGATTTTTGGAAAAGTTTGAGAAGGATAGGCTTTAATTTTTTCTTTGAAAGTTGAGTAGAATTTAGCAGTGTAACCATTAAGTCATGGGTATTTATTTTGGAGGAGATTTTTTGATTAATGATACAATCTCCTTACTTGTCCTTGGTTTGCTCAGGTTTTCTATTTCATGATTCATTCTTGGTGGGTTGAAAGTTTCCAGGAAATTTTTATTTCTTCTAGATTATCCACTTTGTGGTGTATAATAGTTTACAGTAGTCTGTTATGATTCTGCATATTGATGTGGTATCATTTCTGATATCTCCTCTTTCTGATTTTATTAATTTGAATTGTCTTTCTTTTTTATTAGTCTAGCTAGAGACTTGCTTATTTTATTTATATTTTAAAAACCTTAGTGCTTTAATTTTGCCTACTTTTTGATTCCTCTGATCTTTGTTATTTATCCTGTTTTTCTCTTAGTTTGTTCTCTCCCTAGGTCTTTGAGGAGAAAATTTAGATTATTTCTTTGAAAACTTTCTTTTTTTTCTTCATGTCAGTGTTTATCACTCTAAACTTCCTTGTTTGAACTGACTTTGCTGTATTCCATGTCTGCTATTGATTCTATTTATTGCATTCAAAATATCATTTAAGTTAGATGTAGCTCCCACAAATGAGTGAGGACATATGGTATTTTCCTTTTTGAGACTGAGTTATTTACTTAAAATGATGTTCTCTAGTTCCTTCCATTTTGCTGCAAATGACATAATTTCATTCTACTTTACTGCTGAGTAATATTTTATTGTGTATATATACCACAAATTTTCAATCTACTCCTCTGTTGATGAACATCTTGGTTGATACCATAACCTTGCAATTGTGAAGAGTGCTACATTAAATATGGAAGTGAAGGAGTCCATGACCATGTGGTATGATGACTTATCCTCCTTTAGCTATATTCCCAGGAGTGGTATAGGTTGGTTGTATGGCAGTTCTATTCTTAGTATTCTAAGGTATCCCCATACTGGTTTCTATGGTGGCTGAACTAATTTACAGTCCCGCTGGCAATGTAAAAATGTTCCTTCTTCTCTGTATTCTCATCAGCATTTGCCATTATTTATTTTGATAATCTTGGCCATTCTTACTGGAGTGAGATGGACTCTCAGTGTTGTTTTGATTTGCATTTTCCTAATGGCTGAGGATATTGGGTATTTTTCATGTGTTTATTGGTCATTCATATTTCTTCATTTGAGAACTACCTGTTCAGCTCCATTGCTCACTTATTTATTGGGTTGTTTCTTATTTTAGTGTTTGATTTTAAAATTCTTTGTATATCCTAGAAATTAGTCCTATGTATGATGTGTAGGGTGCAAGATCTTCTCCCATTCCATGGACTCTTCTTTTACTCTGTTAACTTTTTCCTTTGCTGTACAGAAGCTTTTTAGTTTTATGTAATCCTATTTGTGGATTCTTGGTGCCATTTCCTGGACAATTGGGATCTTGTTAAGGAAATGCATGCCAGTGGATATGTGTTGAGGCATGTTCCCTATCTTCTCTTCAAGTACTTTTAAGGTTTTTGGTTTTATGTTGATGTATCTGATCCATTTTGAATTGACTCATACAGATTGAGTGTTTATTTTCATTCTTCTACAAGTAGATATCCAAGTTTCCCAGCACCATTTGCTGAAGAGGCTATCTTTCCTCCAATGACAGTTATTACCCCTTTGTCAAAGATAAGGTAGCTATAGTTGCATTGGTTTATATCTGGGTCTTCAATTCTGATTTTATTTTTGTGCCAATATCAAGCTGTGTTTACCACTGTGGCCCTGTACTATAGTTTGGAGTCAGGTATTGTAACACTTCCTGCACTAATTTTGCTGCTGAGGATTGTTTTGGTTATACACCAACTTCTGCACTTCCATATGGATTTAAGGATTGTTTCAGATTTATCTCAACATCATAAAGTCCATCTATGGGAAACCTATAGCCAATATCATATTAAATTGGGAAACACTAAAACCATTCCCAAAAGAACAGGAACAAGGCAAGGATGTCCACTATCTCCTCTCTTATTCAATATTGTGATTGAAGTCCTAGCCAGAACAATCAGGAAAGAGAAAGAAATTAGTGGAATCCAGAGAGGGAAAGAAGAGGTCAAACTATCCTTATACAGAGATGGCATGACCAAGCACCCTAAAAATTCCACTAGAAAACTCTTAGAGTCAATTAGCACCTTCATCAAAGTAGTAGGATACAAAATTAACACTGAAAACTCAGTAGCCTTCTTTTACATTAATAGGGAACAGGAAGAGGAGGAAATCAAGACAACAATCCCATTCACAATGCTGTTGTTATTGTTGTTAGGTGCCATTGAGTCGAGTCTGACTCATCACGACCCTATGTACAGCAGATTGAAACACTTGCTGATTCTGTGCCAGGCAAACCATCTTATTTATGTTTAAGTGCATTGTTGCAGACACTGTGTCAATCTATCTGGTGGAGGGTTTTCCTCTTTTGCATTGACCTGCCACTCTCCCAAACATGATGTCCTTCTCCAGGGATTGATCTCTCCTGACTACATGTGCGAAATATGTAAGATGCAGTCTGCCATTCTTGCTTCCAGGGAGCACTCTGGTTGCACTTCTTCTAGGATAGATCTGTTGGTTCTTTTGGCAGTCCATGGTATAATCAATAGATGTCTCCAGCACCACAATTCAAAACCATCAATTCTTTTTCTGTCTCTCTTGTTCAATGTCCAGCTTTCACAACCATATGATGCAACTGAAAATACCATGGCATGAGTCAGCCGCACCTTCGTCTTCAATGTGACATCTTTGCTTTTCAATACTCCAAAGAGGTCTTTTGCCAAAGCTTTTCCTAGAGCAATGTGTATTTTGATTTCTTGACTGCTGCTTCCACGGGTGTTGATTATAGAGCCAAGCAAAGGAAAATCTTGGACAACCTCAATCTTTTCTCCATTTATTGTGAAGTCACGCGCTGACCCAGTAGTAAGGATTTTTGTTTTGTTGATGTTTACTCGTAGCCCATATTGAAGGCTATGATGTTTGATCTTCATCAGTAAATGTTTTAAATCCTCTTCACTTTCAGCAAGCAGAGTGGTGTCATCTGCATAATGCAGGTTGTTAATGGGTCTTCCTCCAATCTTGATGCCACCTTCTTCCTCATAAACTCCAGCTTCTCGGATTCTTTGCTCAGCGTATAAATTGAAGAGATAGGGTGAAAGTATACAGCCCTGATGCACACCTTTCTCAACTTTAAACCACGCAGTGTTTCCTAGTTGTATTCAAACAACTGCCTCCTGGTTCATGCATAGATTTCTCATGAGCACAATTAGGTGTTCTGGTATTCCCATTTTCCGAAGTGTTATCCATAATTTATTATGATCCACACAATCAAATGCCTTTGCATAGTCAATAAAACATAGATAGACATCTTTCTGATATTCTCTGCTTTCAGCTAATATCCACCTGACATCAGCAATGATGTCCCTGGTTCCCCGCCCTCTTCTGAATCCTGCTTGATTTTCTGGTAATTCCCTGTCTATATACTGCTGCAGTCACTTCTGAATGATCTTTAGTAGAATTTTGCTTGTGTGCGATATTAATGATATTGTCCGATAGTTTGCACATTCAGTTGGATCCCCTTTTTTGGGGATAGGCACAAATATGGATCTCTTCCAGTCAGTTGGCCAAGTAGGTGTTTCCCAAATCTGTTGGCATAAACATGTTAACACCTCCAGTGCTGCATCTGTTTGTTGAAACATTTCTATTGGTATCCCATCAATTCCTGGAGCCTTGTGTTCTGCCAGTTCTTTCAAGGCATCTTCCACTTCATCCTTCAACACCACTGGTTCCTCTTCATATACAACCTCTTGGAATGGTTGGTCATCTACCAATTCGTTCTTGTATAATGACTCTGTGTCTTCTTCCCATCTTCTTTTGATGTTTCCTGCATCATTTAATATTTTCCCTGTAGAATCTTTCACTACTGCCACTCAAGGCTTGAATTTTTTCTTCACTTCCTTAAGCTTGAGAAACACAGAGCATGTTCTTCCCTTTTGGTTTTCTGCCTCCAGCTCCTTGCACATGTCATTATAATATTTGCTTTCGTCTTCTTGAGCTGCCTTCTGAAGTCTTCTGTTTAGTTCCTTAACTTCATCATGTCTTCCTTTTACTTTAGCTGCTCGGCATTCGAGGGCAAGGTCCAGTGTCTCTTTTGACATGTAATTTGGTCTTTTCTTTTTTTCTTGTCTTTTTAAGAACTTTTTGCTTCCTTCTTGAATGATATCTTTTATGTCATGCCACAACTCTTCTGGTTTCCTATCATTTGTGTCTAATGCATTAAACCTATTTTTGAGGTGGTCTCTGAACTCAGATGGGATATACTCAAGGTCATACCGTGGCTCTCGTATACTTGTTCTAATTTTCTTCAGCTTCAGTTTGAACTTGCATGTGAGAAGTTGATGGTCTGATCCACAGTCAGCACCTGGTCTTGTTTTGACATTTTGTATAGAGATTTCCATCGTCTCTTTCCACATATGTAGTCCATTTCATTCCTGGATGTTCCATCTGGTGAAGTCCACGTGTATAGTCTCCATTTATGATGTTGAAAAAATGTATTTGTAATGAAAAGGTCATTGGCCTGACAAAATTCTATCTTGTGATCTCTAGCTTCATTTCTGTCACCAAGACCATATTTTCCAACTACTGAGCCTTCTTCTTTGTTTCCAACCTTAGCATTCCAGTCACCAATGATTATCAGTATGTCTTGATTGCATGTTTGATCTATTTCAGATTGCAGAAGCTGATAGAAGTCTTCCCTTTCTTCATTTGTGGCTTTAGTGTTGGGTGCATAAATTTGAATAATAGTCATATTAACTGGCCTTCCTTGTAGGCGTATGGATATTATTCTATCACTGACAACATTGCATTTCATGACAGATCTTGAAATGTCTTTTTTGATGATGAATGCAACCTCATTTCTCTTTAGTTTATCATTCCCAGCATAGTAGACCATATGATTGTCTAACTCAAAATGGCCAATGCCAGTCCATTTCAGCTCACTGATGCCTAGAATGTCAATGTTTATGTGCTCCATTTCTCCTTTAATGATTTCTAATTTTCCTAGCTTCATAGTACATACATTTACATGTTCCAATTATTAATGGATGTTTACAGTTGTTTCTCCTCATTTTGAGTCGTGCCACATCAGCAAATGGAGGTCCCTGGGGCTTTACTCCATGTCCATCATCATGGTAGACTCTACTTTGAGGAGGCAACTCTTCCCCAGTAGTCTTTTGAGTGCCTTCCAACCTGGGGGCCTCATTTTCTGGCACTATATCTGACAGTGTTTCTTTGCTATCCATAGGGTTTCCAATGGTTAGTTGTTTTGGGGGGTTGGGATTTAGCTCAGTTGGTAGAGCGCTGCACTGCAGTCTCTGAGCTCCCGATTTCAATTCCCAGCACCGCAAAAATGGGAAAAGTGCCTGGCAATCCACTCGCAAGGTAATCCCGAAACGGTCAGCCATTGAAAACCCTATGAGGGTCACTATGAGTCGGATACTGACTCAACGGCACCTAACAACAACAACAACAAGTTGTTTCAGGAGTGGTTTGCCAGGTCCTACTCCCTAGTCTGTCTTAGTCTGAAAGCTCAGCTGAAAACCTGTCCACCATGGATAACCTTGCTCATGTCTGAGGTTACAGTGGCAGAGCTCTCAGCCTCATCACAACACACAAGCCCCCACAGTGCAGCAAACTGACAGACATGTGGGGGCCATTCACAATAGTCCTCCAAAAATTAGATATTTAGGAATCAATCTAACTGACAAAAGTGAAGAGGATTTGAAACATTTACTGATGAAGTTCAAAGAACATAGCCTTCAGTATGGATTGAGACTCAACATCAACAAAACAAAAATCCATACAACTGGGCCAGTATGCGACTTCATAATGAATGGAGAAAATATTGAGATTGTCCATGATTTTGCTTTACTTGGTTCTACAATCAACACCCATGGAAGGAGCAGTCAAGAAATCAAAAGACACATTGCTTTGGGAAAAGCAAAAGATCTCTTTAAAGTATTGAAAAGTAAAGATGTTCCATTGAAGACGAAGATGTGCATGATTCATGCCATGGTATTTCCAGTCACATCATATGGTTGTGAAAAGCTGGACATTGAACCAGGGAGACAGGAGAAGAATTGATGGTTTTGAATTGTGGTGCTGGAGACATCTGTTGAATATACCTTGGACTGCCAAAAGAACCAACAGATCTATCCTAGAAGTGCAACCAGAGTGCTCCTTGAAAGCAAGAATGGCTAGACTGTGTCTCACTTATTTTGGACATGTAGTCAGGAGGGACCAGTCCCTGAAGAAGGACATCATGTTTGTGAGAGTAGCAGGTCAAAGAAAAAAAGGAAAACCCTCCACTAGGTGGATTGACATAATATCTGCAATAATGGGCTTAAACATAAATAAGATCATGTGCCTGGCACAGAATCAGGGAGTGTTTCATTCTGCTATACTTAGGGTCACTATCAGTTGGATGCATCTCGATGGCTCCTAACAACAAATGGATACTAAATTAGAATTAATTAAAATGAAATAAAATTATAAAAATTCAGTTCTTCACTTATACTAGAAATATTTCAAGTGCCCAATAGCCATATAAGGATAGTGAACACCATATTTGCTAGTACAAATATGGATCATTTCCATAATTAGAGAAAGTTCTATTGAACAACATAGGTTTACATCTTATCTTCACCTAGCCAGCTTTGCTACCACCATCCCCACAATTCAAATGTTAATCTTCCAAAGTTACCAACATTTAGTTAGAAACATTACCCTCCTAATTATGCCTATTCTTCATAGTGCCCACAAAACAAGTTATAATAGCTAGACCAGAATAAATAGGTGATTAATTAATGATTCAACATTAAATTTTCATAGCACCTGCATTCTCTTCCTACCTTGACTCCTTACCAGATGACTGAATATTCCCCAATATCTGCTTTGAATATTAAGGTCACATCTATATAAGCAGAGAGAAGATTCAGAATTGGTAAGTTTTATTTTTAAAAAACATAATCATGATGGAATTAATAACAGCTACTAATTATTTGGGCTGGGATTTAGCTGAGTTGGTAGAGCGCTGCGCTGCAGTCTCTGAAGTCCCGAGTTCAATTCCCAGCACTGCAAAAATGGGAGAAGGACCTGGCGATCCACTCCCAAGGCAATCCCAAAACAGTCAGCCATTGAAAATCCTATAAGGGTCGCTATGAGTCGGATACCGACTCGATGGCACCCACCACCCCCACCAACAACAACTAATTATTCAGGGGCTGGGATTTAGCTCAGTTGGTAGAGCACTGCTCTGCAGTCTCTGAGGTCCCGAGTTCAATTCCCAGCACCGCAAAAATGGGAGAAGGACCTGGCAATCTACTCCCAAGGCAATCCCGAAACAGTCAGCCATTGAAAACCCTATGAGGGTCGCTATGAGTCAGATACTGACTCGATGGCACCTAACAACAACAACAACAATTAATTATTTTAATTACTTTTTAATTGTACAAGACAAGAGCATTACATTTACCAACTATTTTAAGTGTACAATTCCATAGTGTTAATTATATATATACACATTGTTAAGCAACAGATCTCTAGATAATTTTTCATTTTACACAACTGAGACTCTGTACCCACCAAGCAACAGCTCCACTTTTCCCCTTTCCACATTCCCTGACAATCACAATTCTACTTTCTGTTTCTACAACTACTTTAAAACCTTATAAATTGGGCCTGCTGAACACATTTGTAATCCCAGCACTCAGGAGGCTGACGCAGGAGGATCAGCATGAGTCTGAGTTCAGCCTGGGCTACACAGCAAGTCCCAGACCAGTCCCAAGTACATAATGAGACTCTGTCTCAAAAAGAAGAATTTTATGTAAGTGGAATCCTATAGTATTTGTCTTTTGTGAGTGGCTTATTTCACTTAGCATAATGTCCTCAAGTTTCCTCCGTGTCATAGAGCTACCACTAACTGTTGAGCACCAGTCTTATGCTATGAAATTTCTACACATTATCTTCCTTTATCTTCCTAGCATCTCTAAGAAATCAGTTTTATTCCTCCATTTTACAGTTAAGGTAAGTAAGGCTTATGTCAGTTAAGTAACTTTCCCAAGAGTCAGTCAGCCAAACGTAATCAGAGCATTCAAGTGTTTTTTTTCCCCAAATTCCTTGTTCTTTCCATTATGACACTGTGTGGCAGCTATGTTGGGTTGATCAATATCATGTTTTTGTTGTTATTGTTAGGTGCCATCAAATCGTGTCTGACTCATAGTGAACCTTATAGGGTTTTCAATGGCTGATTGTTTCGGGATTGCCTCAGGAGTGGATTGCCATGTCCTTCACCCATTTTTGTGGTGCTGGGAATTGAACTGGGACCTCAAAGACTGCAGAGCAGTGTTCCACCAACAAAGATAATCAAAACTAAATCCATTTGCCTGATTCCTTAATGCCTGATTATTTGTTTTAATTCAGGGAAGGCATAGGCATGTATGTGTGGGTTTTTCTGAAATGCTAGTAAGAAACAGAACAGCCTTTCAGGAAAATCTAGGTCTGGGATGTTCAGAATGACTCTCTAACATTTCAGATATATATGATCAGAGTATTGGGGCATATTTTGGTATAAGTGCAAATAATACAATATCAAGTATTGTAATATCACAAAAAGGTTGTCAAGCTTTGGGCATAGTGCTTCAGTAAATACTATCCAATATTAAGTAACACAATTAAGCAAAATCTTTGCTTCTGACCAAGTAAACAAAATGATAGATCTAAAGTTTTAATTGTTCAGGTCTTTAGCTTATTTCTGGGATTAAATATGCATCTGGTGACTATGTCTTTCTGGTACAATCTTCCATGTAGCACAGTTCTCATTTTCCTGGCATACTGGTGACTTGCCTCCCTGTGAACACAGTCCAGTCAGAGTGAACAGAAAACAGAATTTTTAGGAGTAGAATCCACATAGCCAAGATGTTGGGCTTTATTATATACATTGTGCTAATAAAGCTAACTCCGCCTTACCTGGGGTAAATATTAGCCAAACTAAACTTAATTGCTGGGATTTAGCTCAGTTGGTAGAGCGCTACTCTGCAGTCTCTGAGGTCCCGAGTTCGATTAACAGTACCACACACACAAAAAAAAAATGGTAGAAGGACGTGGCAACCCACTCCTGAGGCAATCCCAAAACAATCTGCCATTGAAAACCCTATGAGGGTCGTTATGAGTTGGACACCACTCGATGGCACTTAACAACAAACTTAATTAGTATGCCAATACATGTGAGGACTTGTGGGTCTAATAAGCAAGGAGGAGAACAAAATGTGAAGGGCTTCTAAGTTTTTATGTCTTAAAAGTCTAAGTCAAATAATTTGCAAAATTCTCCTTTTGCTAGATTTTTTCTTCTTCATAGGCTGAACTGTAACTGAAGAGTAGCAGTATAGTTAATGTTATCAACCATTATTGTGAACCTGAGAAACAAACTTTTTTAGTATCAAACACTAGGTAGGTCACACAATTCATTGGTTGAACAGTACATCATTGAAAATGGAATGTAGAGTACTATATATCAAAGAAAGTAGAAACTGTTTAATACTTTGGGGTCCAGTAGCAGTTTTTGATGAGTTTGCCAAGGGAATAGTCCCTTAAGTTATATAAGACAAAATTTTCCAAAGTTAGAGTAGAGAATAATTCTGGGAAATAAGTCTCTAAATGGTAGGCTATGGCTAGTAATAACTTTTCTTGTGTGCTTTTTTGAATTCACATCAAAAGAAACTGCTTCTCTGTTCCACTCAGACCAATTTTGGACACAAAAATAATTACTTTTCCTTGTTACCTTTAACAACTGTGAAGTACTATAATTGTGAAAGGAAACATTACTAAAAATAAAATAAAAGAGGAAGCCATAAAATAAGAGAAAAAATAAGTATAAGAAAATAATCAAGTTTACAAAATGCTGACATTTCAACCTGTCATAGCTTCTCAGATTCACAGACTCCATTTCACAAGGTCTAGAAACCAGTAATTACTTTTACTTTTAAAATTCTTAGGCGATCTCTCCACTTTCATTTTATTCTTTGTTCCTTTCCCGTACTTCAAAGAGTGATGGTGATAGGCAGCTACTTTTGAAGGAAACAATGGACAAAAAATCAGATGGTCAGTCTTTCCATGAATGGTCATAAAATTATCATATTTTTTCCAGGAAAATCAAAATAGAAAGGGGCATGAAACAGAATTTCTTATTTGGAAGGACAAAATGTTCTTATTTTACAGAACCAGAAGGAGTGAGGTATCAGTAAGGCAGTTCTCAAAAATCTGTGCAAAGGTCTGACACAATGGATATGATATAAATATAAAGGATAATAAGTTATCATGGTGATAGGAAATGTCCTCAAAATATCATATAGTCACTCTGCAGTCTGTCCAATCATCTTTCATCTACACACATAACAAAGAAGTTTCCTGCCCTTTCTTGTTTCTGGCCTCCTGATATGATTTTTGTTATATTGAGTATACCATGATAGGTAATCCAAAATGATCATATCAAGCGGATAATAACAAACCACAGAAATTCATCCACTTCTTTATTATGCAATAAATTTCAAAGGAGTTATTTGATATGAACATATTATTATGCCATTAAGTAAGATACAGGTAGACCATAAATTTACTATGTGAGCCTATTTTGTTGTCATGAGAAAAAATAATTGTGGCTACCAATTTCAAAATTATCTCATCTATTTCCTTCCTTAAGGTCCCATGAGAATTGAAGTGAAGCTGGAACTAATGAAGATTACTCCAAGTAAGGTCTATAATTCATAGAAGTACTACTAAGACATCTAATCTTAGTTTCACTGGGTTTAAAAACTCCCCAAATGGACTAGAACCCAGTCTTCCAACACATATAAGGATATTCTAATCTCAGCCAAAAAGAAAGAAAGGTAAACTATGGGGGACTTAGTAATAATTGAAGATAAAATAGCTAATGCATACATTTTATCTCCCCCTATTACTTCATTTAGTACCATGCATTCCTGTATAGCTCTATGTTTGTACTACACAACATATAGTTGTTATTCAGAAGTATCTTAGTGTAAGGAAAATATGAACTTAAGTGTAGACTGTAATATATGAGAGCAGCAAAAACTTTTGAGTCCCTGACCTAATAAATATTTCAGCTTACCTCACTAAAAACAATTATGTTATGTTTCTAGGAGTTGAAAGAATTACACAATCTTTGAGAGATAATTGATATGGAAGCAATGACTTAAAGTAGAAGGTGCTAAAATCAGGTAAAAAGATTAGAGTTGATTTTCTGATAAGATGGAGAGATAAAGGCAGTGGAAAGGCCCAAAGGAAGTCATGTGGAAATCTATAGTCAACAGTGTTTTAGAGCAATCATTGTTGTTGTTAGGTGCCGTTGAGTTGATATCTGACTCATAGCAACCCTCATAGGGTGTTCAATGGCTGACTGTTTCGGGTTTGCCTTGGGAGTGGATTGCCATGTCCTTCTCCCATTTTTGGGGTGCTGGGAATTGAACTCAAGACCTCAGAGTCAGCGCTCTACCAACTGAGCTAAATCCCAGCCCTGGAGGAAACATAAGTCTCATTAAAATAAATAGCTTTTAGTGAGGAACTAAATACAAAGGCTAAATACAGGTGAACACTAAAATGACAAGAAAGGGAATTGCCACTCTCTAAAACATTCTTCTATCAATTTGCTTCACCACTTAAATATATTTTCAAACATTTTTGTAGTGGGGAAACACCAATATATAAAACTGATAAAAGCAGATCTGGTCTGGTTTGAAAGCAACTTAGAGCTAGGGCATTTTTTGTTGGTCTCCCTTTCCACCTTCCCCTTCACTTGCTCTGGCCCCTTCATAAATACTTCTGTGAAACACCAGGGTTTTGCAAAATGCAATTTGTAGATTTCTGTACCAGTCCAGCCTAGCCATTTTATATATGGAGAAGGTAAAGACCAGAGAAGAAACAGGACCAATGGGACAAATGTTACACAGGACATTTGGTAAGGGATAATATTGTGGTTGAGACTATAGGATCTAGATCAGACTATCTGGACTTGCACCTGATTCTGCTACTTAGTAGTTGGGTGACAGTGAGTATTACTTAACTTCACTTGATTCAATTTCTCAATCTGTAATATGCAGATAACAAAATGAGTTATTACACACTAAGTGCTTAGATCAATGCCTAACATACAATGTGTATGTGTGTGTGAATGTGTGTGTGTGTGTGTGTGATAATATAGTCCAAGTGTATTTCTAATATACTATGGTGACTCCCATGGATTGCAAAATGAATTTCTTCATGTGAGCTTTGGAGAAATATTTTAAGAGTTTTTTTTTTTCATAAGCTATGCTGATCCCTGTTTTGGTGTTATGGAAAGCCCATGGACTTTAGAAATAAACAGATCTAATTTTGGATCTCAGGTCCACTATTCTCCAACTCTGTGATCTTATGCAAGTTTCCAAATCCCTTCAGATCTCAGATCCTACATTTTAATAGTGGAAATAATAATAAGTACTCCAAGGAATAGAGGCCATGGAACAGAATTCTTTAGGGGCCCAAAGCATTACCCTACAAGACTGTGATAAGTACATTTAGGCTCTAGAAAACAATAAACACTAAAGAAGGAGAAGAAAGGTTTAGCATAGTCCCAGATAATCTAACCAGAAGTAATGGGTTGAACTGAAGCAAAGGAAATATTAAACCAAAGAAGAGGAAAAATAGAAAGGAGGTTGTATTAAACTATGAAGTGATCTTCCCAAGGGAAAATATGGAAGTTCCTTGGTTTGAGTCATTTCACATTGAACTGAAGTAAGGTAAAATATAATCCACTTGGGGATCAGTCATTCCCTGGATAGGAGACTAAGGAGATGAGCTAATAAGGGCTTTGCATCTGTCTTTTTTCTAAGCCTAGAATGGAAAAGTCTCCTAGATGCACATCTGCCTGGAATCTGAGCCAACCTCGAATGATAAGAAGCAAAAGAAATCTACAGATATGGAGGAGAGAGAAAAAAGAATGAGTGCAGAACAAGGATAATGAGAGAGAACCAGGAAAGAGAGAACAAGAAGGAAAAGACAAAGAAAATGAAGGAGGAGAAATGAGAAAAAATAAAATAAGGCAGAAAGCAAGAAGAAAAAGCAGAGCAGAGCCACTGAGGAGGGCTTTAGTCAAGGGTACTGAGGTGCCTCTAGGCAGAATGGTGCTATCTCCACTGTTCGTTAAAGATACATGTTCCCATTACATAGGCCCTCTGACGTGGGACTTGGCTTCAGAAAACAGTTGATTCCTAGCAGCTGATAAATAAACAAGTCCAAGCCCAGAGACGATCAGACAGAGATATGGTTTTTTTTCTTCCCAGTGAAAGAAATGTCACTTTTTCTGCTCTCCAAAAGGTAAACAATGCTTGTTTCCTAGAAACAGCTGGGAGTATAGGGAAGAACATCATCTGTTCTTGCCAGCCCCAGAGTTCATTCCAGGGATCCAATTCCCTTTCCCATCATACTGGTTCTTCAGCCAACCCATTTGCAGAGACAGAGGTCCCCACCCATCATACCTGTGCCAAAGAAAGTAGAGACTTTTATACTCCTTTAGAGGCCCCAGGCTTTGTCCTGAGGTGATGCTACCTAAACACTGGTGTACAAAAGAATAACTCATTTCTAAAAAATTTCTTTTAGAAACTACTGGGAATATTTTCATAAGATACTATCTGTCTCACCTTGGCTTTTATATGTTCTACTCCTGGTTCTTCTGTTCCCAGTCTTCTTCTTCCAATTGCTTATATAGCTCCTGCTTTTCTATTCTGCACCCTTCTACCCCCAGCTACTCATAGCTTTCAGCCGTATCTCTCCATCTTCTATTCACATGGCTCCAGTGGGAAAATAGATGATTTTAGAGAAATTTTAAGGTTAGTGATCATTATTCAGAGGCCCTAGAAGGATTCACTCAGTAAACCACTTGCCTATTCCTACTGTAAGAAGGCTGTCCTTCTTTAAACCCTATCAGAAATGAAATTGTATTCAGGCTAGTGAATGTAATGACACTGACAATAATCATCATCTATTTTTGTGGCACTTTATAACTTTTCAAATACCGTTATATTCATTATTTGTTTGTTTGTTTGTTTGTTTGACTCTATCTTACTATATAGCCCAGGCTGTCCTCAAACTTGTGATTATTTTGCCTTGGCCTCCTGAATACTGTGATTTCTGGCGTGGGTCACCAAGTCTGGTTCATTATATTTGAAACTCAAAAAATTTGTGATATTGTGATTCAAATATCCAATTTACGCTTAGAAAAAACAGACAAGAATGTCCAAATTGAAAAAAATATTTTTTCAGTGCTAAGGATTGAACCCAGGGCCATGTGCATGCTAAAGCAACTACTTTACTTTTCAGCTACATCCTCAGCCCAAAGTTTTGAGTTAAGTGAAACAATTACAAAACTTCTGAATTCCTTAACATGGAAATCAGATATTTGTTCAGTGCCCAGTGTGCAGAACCCAACCTTATAGATGGTGTTGGGAAGTTTCCCTGTCTTAGCATTTCAGACCTCATGAGTAAAATTCTCTTTCCACTAAGTTGACCACTAACACGTAATTATTGATTTTCAGGATTTGAAAGAGACTTAAAGATAATTTGATTGAACTCTTTACCTGATATCTAATCTTCTATACATTATTTCTAACAAATTATAATTTGCCCTTTTCTCAGAAACTTTCAACAACAAGAATTCTGTTTTAGTTATTTTTACCATTTCTCTGGCAGAATGTCTGACAGAAACAACTTAAGAGAGGAAAATTTTATTTTCACTCATGATGTCAGAGTTTTCAGTCCATAAGGGTGAGGAAAGAATGACAGAACAACTAAGCTCACATCATGTCAGTCTGGGAAGCAGAGAGAGAAGAAGTCAGAAACTGTAGGCCAGGTATAACCTTCAAAGACCTGCCCCTAGTGATCTACTTCCTCCAGCTTGGTCTCACCTCCTGAAGTTCCCACAACTTCTGAAAAATAGCACCACCAGCTAGGGACTAAGGATTCAAGCACATGAACCTATGGGGAACAATTCACATCTAAACCATGACAAATTCAATACGTCTTGAGGCAGTCTATACCTCTAAAATATAGCAGGATCTTCCTATTAACTTGAAATCTTTCCCTCTCTTACTGCATATTCTCTATTCTAAACCACATCCCTTCAACAGTTTTAGAGGGCTACCAAATTAGATGTGGATTAGAATCACATGGATATGATTCATGCTAAAGCTTGCTCAACCACGAATCCAATCCACATGCGATTCTAATCCATATCTGAATTTCTAGCTCTCTAAAATGAAGTGGATTAGAATCAAGAATATATGGTATCTACTTATCCTTGTGTACCTATTGATTCAGGTTTGAAGTCACTTCCCCTCAAGAACCCTTCAACAGCTGAAAACAGAGGCCAGAACTTCAAGGAGGTCTCCTAGATAGTCATCCTTGGTCCCTTCTGCTCTTCTTCACGTGGCATCATTTATAGTTCCTCCACCATCCTGGTCACTATCTTGAAACCTCTCCAGCCTCTCTGTGTCTCTCCCCCTAAAATGTGATGCTTAGCTCTGCTTTAGAAGAGTTAAAAGCAGAGTGGGTCAATTACCATCTTCTTCCTGGATTCTGAATTCCTGTCCAAGCAGCCCCATCATAAGGTTGACTCACATCAGCTGCACTAGTTGAGAATTGCTTTAGGAAATGTGCATTTCATTGGAAAAAACTTGTCTCCCATGGGGGCCACACTTTACCTAGCCTATTCATTTTTCTGCTCAAAACACTTACTCTTAAGTTTAATGATTCCCAGAATTGTTAAACTTCATTAATTACAAAATGTTTGAGCTGGAAGGGACTTTAGGAAACTGAGAGGCTCTGGAAGGTGAAGTCATCTTCCCGAATTCACATGGAGAGATGGTGGCTGAGCATGGTCTAGGATGTATATTCCCTGAAGCCCAAACTAAATGTCTTAGGGCCTCAGAGGTCAGCCTCAGGTAACTGTTCTATAGTCCTTGTCTTTCAGGACAGACCTTACCAGAGGAAACACAGATTGCCAATGCTGCCAAATACTTTCCCTAACCTAACACCTTGCACACAACTGCCTGCCTTCCTGAGGAGCTGAAACATGGGAGAATCTCAGGGTGCATTAATAAAGGACCTAAAGGCAGCCACAAGGGCACCTAAAGAATCCCAGGGAAGCATAAGCTTGTGGCAGTAATGTTGCCACCAGGAATTTAAAACCTCTGGGAGAGACATGGCACTTGATTAGCTCCATGGTCTGTAGACTAATGCCAGGTCCAAGAACTAAGGTAAGGATTTCTTGGGAAAGTTTAGTGAGAAACTAGATTATGTTAAGTTCATTCTAGAGACTTCATGGTAAACACAGAGCCTTACTAGAATATCACTTCCTTAACACAACCTCTGGCAGTCATTGGGGGCTGTCCCCAACTTTTAAACTTTGATAGATGGCAGGAACCCAAAGGAGCTCATAGTATTGAGACAGATTAGAGGGATTCAACTTTCCCTAAGGGTATCTGGCTAGGAGTTTAACACTGTTAGGTACTGTTAGAATGTTAATGTCATGATAGGCCTTTATTATAAGCACTCTTTAATGTTTATTTTTCTTTCAAATGAGCTAAGCTGTTTGGGACAGATGGTTCTGATCCTTTAATTGACAGCTTTCAGACCCTTCATCTGTGCCCAGCCACTCTGAATGCTTCACAGATGCCCCAAAGAATCTCTGTTCCAGCTGCAAGGATGATTGCAACCATGTCTACTGCTGAAGCTACGACTTCTGCTTCACGAGGCTTTACTGCAGTCATGACTTCTCTAGACATCTTGAGGGAATTCTCTCTGGGAGAATTCACTCTGGCCATGACAAACCTCCTTGAACTCTAGATGACCCTGCCCATCCCACAGCTATTCTCACACTGAATAGGGGGAGGAATACCTCCTCAGTGACTTAGCAAAAAGCTTATGATTAGTGCTTATAAGAGGCTTGTCATTGGTGAATATACGATGTTTATGGATGAAGGAACTAGAAGCCATGCACAAACGATGCTTATAGGTGGAGGTAGAAGCTGTGCACAAGCGTGCCATACCCCTCTTCTGACTATATAATAAGGCTGTTTTCAATCTTTGGGAGTCAATCTGGGGCTTGTCTCTGGGGCACTGCCTCCTCCCCTTGTGCTGCAACATTAGGTCCCACTAAAGGCTTCTCCTGAATGGTTTTTATTGCCAACTTGTGGTCTTTATCTTGGGTAGAGCAGACTGAGATGTTAACACTAGGAACAGATGAAACTCTGGGCTTCCAGGCTCAGCCACCCAGCAGCAGAAACTACAAGGTGGCTGGAGGCTATAAGCCTCTGGGATTCCTGGGGCTGTAAGTCTTGGCTTATTCCGCAACCAGAAAAGAGCTGAAGAGTTACAGTGAGCATTTGGGAGAAGAAACTGTGGAGAGTTGAGACTACAAAAGACAAGAGACTGTGAAGAGCCAAGGCTGTGAGAGCAGCAAATCCTGGGTGCTAGAAAAGTTCCAGAAAGCCACCAGGGATTAAAAGTTGAGAGTCCTAACACCCAAGGTTTCTAGGTGATGGACCGCTGACACTCAAATCTCAGAGTAATAAGCCCTTGAGTTGAGCACTGAGAGTTTTAAGTCTCTCTGGTTATGGAAACTTCAGCAATAGGCCTTTAGTCCTTAGGGACTAAAACTGTAAGCTTATGGGTTTTTTAAAACCCAACCTGTAGGGCTCTGGCACTTTAGAACTCAGGGGTTCTTACACTAAAGGAGCTGCTTCTTTCCTACTAGCAATTTTCATCTAACTAGAGCAAAAGGACCATCAGCCAGCCACTGGTGACAATATGAGTCCAAAAAGCAACATGGACTTCAGTCCCCTTTCATTTTCTGAGTGTTTTAAGTTCTTTTGGGATGGGAGGAGTTTGGGCTGAGGTAGAAGAAATAAGTGTACAAAGTGGGAGAGGTGAAACTTTTGAGTAAAGATGGTAGATTGAACACACATCTAACTTCATTCTCTCTTGAAACTTTACTAAAACTAAAGGAAAGCAATATTTTGTGAAGGCATAAACCTATAGAGAATGGGAATAGGAGAGGAGATAGAAGGAACTAAGTCTTAGCAGCCAGAATGAAGATAGATTAGCAACCAATTTAGCATGTCCAAGAAAGTGTAATACAAGACTATTGGAAATGAGGGAAAGTTGACAACATACAAACTTTGTGCTAAATCATCCCCTCAAAATTCAGGAATGTGACAATAATTAAATCAGAAGTAAGGATAAAGGGGAGTCTGTTATGATAGGCTAGGTTATACTACAATCATAGGTGTAAAAGATTTATTGCTCATACTAGATGTCTAATCCCGTTTGTCAATTCTTGTTTTTATTTCCTGAGCTATTGGAATCCTGTTCAGAAAATCATTTCCTAGGCCCATATCTTCAAGTAATTCCTCTATGTTTTCCTCTTGTTGTTGTTAGATTAATTTTCCATCCTCTTAATATCTCACAATAGGGATTAACTTTCAACATATGAATCCCTGAAATAACTGAAGCCATGTTGTTGTTGTTAGGTGCTGTAGAGTTGAGTCCAACTCATAGCGACCCTCATAGGGGTTTCAAAGGCTAATTGTTTTCAGGATGGCTTTGGGAGTGGACTGCCATGTCCTTCTCCTATTTTGGGGATGTTGGGGATCAAACCCAAGTCCTCAGAAAGTGTGGGGCAGCACTCTACCAACTGAGCTAAACCTCAGTCCACATATTTATTAGTTATTTGTATTTCTTCATTTGAAAAGTGTTTAGTTCATTTACTCATTTATTGATTGGGTTATTTATTACATTTTGGTTTAATTTTTTAAATTCTTTTTATATTCTGGATATTAATCCCTTGTTGGATGAATAGCTGTCAAAGTTTTTCCCCAGTACTGTGGGCTGTCCGATTATATCTCAACATAATAAAAGCTAGACATGACAGACCTATAGCCAACATTATACTGAATGGGGACAATTGAAAGCATTTCCTTTAAAAGAAAAAGAAAGTGAGATGAAAGTAGAAAGGGACTATTAGGGAATAGGAAGGGGACTAGTAGGGAAAAGTAAGGGAATAAATGTGGGTGAGTAATGAGGGGATAAACACAAAGAACCTTATATACATGTATGAAAATGTCAAAATCAATCCCATTATTTTGTTAAATTAATATATACTAATAGAAATATGTATTACATCTTCTAGAAATATATGAACAGGTCCCATGCAAAAAATCAAGAATCAGAATGACTAGATTTCTCAACAGACAACATTAGAAATAGAGAAAATCAGCAATAATTTCAAAATTCTGAAGGTAAACTATTTCCAACATCAACTTTTATGACTAGTCAAATTTTAGAGTGTAATGAAAACACTTTCATATATGTGATATATTATGAATTGAATTGCTCACCCTTTAAATTTATATCTTGACGTCCTAAACCCCAGTCCCTCAGAACATGACTTCATTTGCAAATAAGGCTGTTGTGTATGTTGTTAGTTAAGATGAGGCCAAACTGAGGTAGAGTGGGCCCTTAATCCAACATGACTTGTGGTCTTATAAAAAGGAAAAATTTGGACATAGATGCACACACAGTGAAAAATGTCATGTGAACCAGAAGACAAAAATAGGACTGAGGTATTTCCAAGTCAAGGAATGCCAAAGATTGTCAGCAACCCATCAGAAGCTAGGAGAGAGCTATGAAACAATTTCTTTTTTACCATCCTCAGAATGAACCAAATCTGCTAAAACCCTGATTTTCTAGCCTCCATAATTGTGAGACAATAAATTTCTGACCTTTAAGTCACTCAATTTAAGATATTTTGTCTTGACAGCCCTACCAAAATAATGCATGGAGTTTCAAAAGTATTTGCTACCATGAACCATTATTAATGTAGCAATTAGAAGATGTACCCTAACTAAGCAATATTAGGTAATAAATGATGGAAGAGAAAGATATAGAATACAGAAAATTGGAAATCCAATACATGAAAAGTCAAAGGGAATCACCAGATGTATTAGTTGATTCTCCATTACTGTAGCAAAATCCTGAAATAAATCAACTTAATAAGAGAAGAAAAGGCTTATTTTGGTTTACCATTTGGGAAGCTTCATTTCATGGTTGTTTATGCCTGTGGCTTTTGAGCCTATGGTAAAGCAGTATATCATGGCAGGAGTACATGGCAGAGGAAGCTGCTTATATCATGGCAGTTGAGAAGTAAAGAGAAGAGGAAGAGGGGCCAAGGTCCCACAATCTCCATCAAGGGCATGCCACCAATAACATAAGATCTCCTACTAGGCCATACCTCTTAAAGGTTTCCATCACCTTTCAATAGCACAAGCTGAGGAACAAATATTTAACATATGGGACATTGGTGGACATTCCAAATCCAAACTATAGCACCAGGATAATGAAGAAGGGAGATCACAGCTTTTCACCAAATATTGAAAGCTACCAGTCTAGACTGGTACAGTATCAACATCATTCAGGACCAACATCAACAGGATTCTTGATGATATGATACCTCTTAGGAAAACCATGACAGGGTTTTTGTAATTTTGTAAGAATCTTAAACTTTTTTCAATGCCTATATTGCTATTTTGTTTCCTTCATCTATTTTCCAATGGTCAACAGTCTTAACACACAAAAGATAAGTGAGTTTATTTGAAGGGATAGTATGGGAGATAGGAATTGGATAAATAATGCCCTACATTTGAGCCAGGTATGGTATAAATAAGGGCTGGGATTTAGCTCAGTTGGTAGAGTGCTGCGCTGCAGTCTCTGAGGTCCTGAGTTTGATTCCCAGCACCGCAAAAATGGGAGAAGGGCCTGGCAATCCACTCCTCAAGGCAATCCCGAAACAGTCAGCCATTGAAAACCCTATGAGAGTTGCTATGAGTCGGGTACTGACTTGACGGCACCTAATAACAACAACAACAATGGTATAAATAAGAGACTTTCCCAATATATACTCAGCAATGGTAGCTCTGAGGTATATGGGCTATGATCTGTGAATGGTAGATTCTACATCCAGTAAGAACATTGTTATTGTTGTTTTTAGGTGCTGTCAAGTAGGGCCCAACTCATAGCGACCCTCAGAGTTTTCAATGGCTGATTCAGGATTGCTTTGGGAGTGGATTGCCACGTCTTTCAGTGCTAGGGATTGAACCTGGGTCCTCAAGGAGTATGGAGCAACACTCTACCAACTGAGCTAATAGGACAACTGAATTAGAGATAGCTGGAACTGAGAAGTAAACCACAGGCCAAAATAATGTGGCACTAATTTGTATGTTGGACTGCTCCATTGCATTTTGTGCTACTAATTAAGTGATACTTGGGGTCACATCTATTTTCTGGGTTATACTCTTCCCATTAGGCTAGGGTTTCAGTCAATTAGTAGAGCACGGCTCTGCAGTCTCTGAGGACCCAGGTTCGATCACCAGCACTGCAAAATGGGAGAGGGCATGGTAATCCACTCCCAAAGCAATCTCAAACCAATTAGCCATTGAAAACCCTATGAGGGTCACTATGAGTCAGACACAACTGGATGGCACCTAACAACAAGATCTCTTCCCATTGTATCAGAAATTGCAATTGGCTGTGGCACTAGGGGAATCCTGAACTTCCTCTACTAATACTTCTTCCATTTATGTCTGGGATGGCTGTCTGGGTATGATGTCATGAGAAGAAATTTTGGAATCAGACATTGAAGAGAAGTGGTAGATTAGGTGGATCCTTGTAAACAGTGGAATTGGGGGCAGGATGCTTGGTGATTTGGACTTTTTTTTAAATCAGGAAGAATATCTCAAACAAAGCCACCCCACCAGCTCACCTACAGTTGATTAAACTTTCTGATTAACTGAGTCTTCTCCAGGTCCCAGATACCTGGCAGCTAATATCTCATTCCTTAAATTGTCTTCAATCTATAGAAATTCAGTACCAGAGGATAGCTTCTTTTGGCTAAGAAGCTAACAGCAGAGAAAACTTCCTTCAAAAACATGCAAGAGTGCCAATTTCATAGACTGGAGCTTTCTTGGGAAGGTACAATCCAATAACACTTCTGGGGACATCAGTTTTAATTATTTATAACTGGTATGCTTCAGAATATATCATAATTAGAGTGAAATTTTGAAAAAGTTTTTTCAGCTTCTGAAAAGTTGTAGAAGAATTTCTTTCTTCTTTGACTTGGTGAATTTGGGGACCATCATGAGAAAATACCTCAAAGCTTAGCATTCTTTAATAAGATAGATGCTTAGTATCACCTGGTCTTTATTTCCTCAGAGATATGTTTTGCCCATTCAAGCAA
>VMDO01024798.1:0-29120 GCA_007922755.1 Pedetes capensis | reverse complement strand
GCAATAGACAACTGGGAAGACAACTTCTACTGATGCACCAGGCTGTGGCACTGTTGCTTAGAGCCAGTTAGCTCTGCTACTTCTTATGAGTCAGGGTGGCACCTTGTCAAAAGGAGAGTCCACTCACTGTGAAGGACCAGGTTTTAAAGGACAAAAGAGAGACACAGCTGATTATTCCTGCTTTTAGGAAAATTGCATTGTCATTTACAGATATCATCTTGAAGCCCCTCTCAGGCAGAGGAAACAGGGATTACACTGGAACATGAGAAGAAAAACAACCTTTTCTCCAGGTAACTCAGGGCAGTCTAGGTGAACAGATGCTTAGTATACGAATAAAAGAAATGGAGAGTAAGATTGGAAGTAAGGTTTTGGAGATAAGAGTGCACAATATCTTCAAATACAAGGTTATTATTGTTGTTAGGTGCCATCAAGTCAGCTCTAACTCATACCAAGCCTATGTACAACAGATTGGAACACTTCTCTGCTATTCATAGGGTTTTCAACGATTGGTTGTTTCAGGAGTGGACTGCCAGGCCCTCCCATTTTGGCAGTTCTGGGGATCAAAGTCAGGTCCTTAGACTATGCTGAAAAATCACTCTACCAACTGAGCCAAAACCACAGCCCTTAAGCAAGCTTAGCAATTGAAAATGTATCTAGCAGTGTGTTTTTGAGAACAGCATGGCCATGGTTGAGAAAGAAAGTGCTAGGCAAAGTATGAATATTATCTTTCAGTCTGGTTGTTTATCTTTCTATCACATGAAGTTGGGCAAGAGTAGGGTTAGGTAGAAGATAGTGGATAACTGAGGACAACCCATTCTTACTCTTGCTACTAAAACTCTAACCCTTGAATGGACCAATCTTCTGGCCATGTTAGAGATACCACTTCACCAATTAGGATGAAATCAAAAGGTTTATCAAACTGGGGCCCAGAAATGGGTGGCCTGCAAATAGTTAAAAACCTAAGATGTCTGACTGGAAAATTAAGGACTCCATAACTTAGTACCAGAAAAAAAGAAAGACAGACAGAAGGAAAGAAAAGGAACAAAGGTAGGAAAGTAGGAAGGAAGGAAGGGAGGGAGGGAATACAGTATATGAAATTTGTAAGTTTCAATGATATTTATTTTCACATAACAGATTTCTTATTATTCAAGTATTTGTTATCCATACTTTTATGAGTAAGTTGCCCCCCAAATCCAGCCTTTCTAAGTTGGTGATCTATCCATCCTGCTTTAAGCCAATTACTCATTGATGGCTGCAGAATTTAAACATCATATCATACAACAGAAATGAAATGCAAATCAACTACACAATAAACCTTAAATTTTGCAGAAAGGATATCATTGAACAAAGGTAAGATAACAGAAATCTGCTATATATGTATGAAATATGAGAACTGTTGCTAAATGAGGTTATTTAGGTTTTAAAGGTCTGAAAGAAGGACTTAGAAAAACTGATAAACTCCTTCAAAGTTTTTTTGTCAGAATTATTCTGTTAAGTTAGCTTCTAATGTTGAATATTTGGTAAAGGGAAGAGTCCAGTGCCATAATCCAGTTTTGCTGGAATAGTCACTAAAGACAATATGTAATTCCTTTTTTCATTCTAGCAATTATGCAAAATGACAACTTAGCCTAAATTATATCAGACATAAGAAAAAATTTGCTCATTTCATTGATTTCATAATGATCAACTTTAACACAAATTTAAATTAAAATTCTTTTTATGTTTATTTATTTACTTACTGTTTGGGTCTGGGGTTTTGAACCAATGGCTTCACACAACCTAGGCAAGTGCTCTACCACTGAGCTGCACTCTCACCCCTTTCTTATTTTCTATCCTGAGACAGGGTTTCACTAAACTGAGCAGGATGCCCTCAGCCTCAAGCTTGCACTCTTCTTGCATCAGCCTCCCCGACAACTAGAATTATAGACACGCACCATGGTACCCAACTTCAAATTTTCCTTTAAAAGTTATTTAAAATTAATCTTCGGTCACTACTGCTAATTTTAGGATTTGTTTTACAGGTAAAAAATATTCTTTTACCTGAGTAGGGTTTACCTTAATCTAGAGATCCTATCTAAGTCTAATGGGCGAACCTTAAAAGTTACTTCTTAACTATACAGAAGTCATGGGTTAAAATTTCCTGACAGAAAAGCATTCTAACTATAAAATCAGCTGATATACAAGGTATTGAACATTGTGTTATCAAAGTATTCATTCTAGACAAATGAGCATACAGTAAGGATGGAGTGAAGAAAGTGGTATTGTGAATTGGATGACTCTGCCTATGGGCTTTCCTCTAAGCGAGATCATTTTAACAGCTAACTAAGAGTAGGACAGAATTTTCCAAAGTGGCTAGAAACAAGAGACCTTTAAGATATCTGCCAATGAGGAATAGTGTAGCCAAACTAAAATTTATTTAACATGGAAACTCACAGATCACATCACAGCTCTTTCTATACTCCAGAGCCCCTGTAGACAGGAAACATTTAATTTTGTATAATCCAGCTTTGCTTGAATGCATTTAATACAAAATTCTTTTTTCATTTTTCCTTTCACCTAACATTAATTAATGACCCATGGAAATGGGTTATATATTTAAAATATTTATCAACATTAGGGTAAGGGGACTAAACAATTAGATTAAACAACCGGAGTGACCATGAACCCAGTATTCTATGGAACATATTTGGAAGAGGAGGATCTTATTTAATAATCCGTTGTTGTTGTTGTTGTTGTTGTTGTTGTTGTTGTTGTTGTTGTTAGGTACCATTAAGTTGGGTCCAACCAATAGCGACCCTCAGAGGGTTTTCAAGGACTGGTTGTTTGGGGATTGTTTTGGGAGTGGATTGCCAAATCCTTCTTCCATTCTTGTAGTGCTGGGGATTGAACATGGGTCCTCAGAAGGTGCAGAGCAGCACTCTATTATGCTAAACCCCAGCCCTATTTAATAATCTAGTGATATACATATGCAAAGTTGTCTTAATTATCATATTGTTTTGCTTACATTTGATGGACTTGAATGTAGATGACATGATACAAATCATTTCAGAGAGGTCTTATGCATGTGACTGTCACATGCTTCTATCCATATATCTATTTCACTAAGCCTAAAAGAATCTCACTTTTAAGAGTGGCATTTATTTTTCTACATTTAAAAGTTCAGTAATAACCTAAATCAAACTAATTTTTGCATTGAACATAATATTTAAAAAATAATTGTGGAGCTAAGCAAGAGCTCAAGTAAAAGAAGTTTTCATTAAAAATCTTTTCCTAAATCTCATTTGGAAAATAAATAGCAAAGATTGGTTATTAGGTTATTTTTCTCTAGTGATTACCACTTGTCTTGGGAAGTGCAAGCATTTACTTAGATGACTTGTTCCAGTTTCTTGCATCTGTAATTTTTGATATAATAACCTTTGAAACACACGTGTCCAATTGCATATATCCACAAAAAAACCTCTGATGGGCACATAAGAAGTTAATAATGGTTGTTACAAAAGATGTAAAGGCTCTTAAAACTGGATGAAGGAATAGAAATCTCACAAGCCTTTTCCATTGTTTATCTTTTTATATTCTATAATTTTTGAATATGTGACCTCATTGGATCTTCCTAAAAATAAACAAAAGAATTATCCTTTTAAGAAAAAGTCTGAAGAAAATGTGGTTCTATACGTTAGCCAAAAAAAAAAAAAAATGTAACTATGGTCATAGTGTTAAGTAGGTCAAGAAATGTGAAGAAAGAATGAATTATTCAAATGTGGCAGAACAAATGCCAGATTTTAAGAGGCACCTTCTGATATGTAGAGTAATAACTCTGACCATTTTCTTTTGCTTTTGGTCAAGCTTGATAAGCCACTCCCACAATGTGGCTGGTATTGACATCAAGCAAAGGGCACCCAGTCTACTCTAAAGCACTAGAAGTGCAGCAGGGCCTGGAAGGGAAGGAGGGGAAGGGAAGCATGGCTGGAACAGTGCTTGGTAAATATTTGTCAAACTACTAAGTAAATGGTAAAGACCATAGTTCCTATTATCTAGCACCCAAACTAGATCGATCATTTCCAGTGAATGGTTTAACTTACTACAATATAGATCTCAGTTAGATACCACAGTCCTCTTCAAGGTTTGAGAAATCAGTCTTTCTCAGTCTTCACTCATCACCATCTGCAAACATTGTTCTTCCCTGCTACAGATTACCCAAGTTCAGTGGTGTGCTACACAGTAAGCTGCACTGTATTTTCCTCCTCCTGGACACAGAAGACTGGTGGTCCTTTTATAGGCTTCTTTGCAGTTAGAGGAAGCCATGTTTTTGCATTATGGCAAAAAGGACATGGGTCTACCACTTCAGGCTTTGCCAGGATCACATGCCTTATTGCTCATGTTCCCTTCTGTTATAATTTAGAAGCCCATATGTTTAAGACAACACCATTCCAAGAAGGAAAGGACATGGGTGCCTGAGCCACTATTGAAGGCAATCTGCTAAAAACTGCCTGATCCACATGGGCATCTGACATATGACATAAACATTTATTAAGATATGCCACTTGGATTTAAGGAGTATTTGTTACAGTATCTAGTGTGACCACTTTGATTAACTCATTGTCAAATGTACACAATGGTGATAATCATGGACTAGTGATGAGTCCACTGAATAGTAACCTTCACCATTTTTCATTGTTCACTTATTCTACCTACCATAAATGTTCACATACCATGTCTTGATGATTATGCTGGCCTGGAATGATCCTTTGTACCCTCTTGTCTATGTCTTCCTTCACGCTAACTTCCCAGTAAGGCAGGTGACATTATCCATCTAGACAGATAAAATCTTGGAGTATCAGGGCATAGAGATTATGTCTATAAGGGCTGTTTTGTAGGCTTCATAGCCTGTTTAGCTGTATCTTGGGTTCACTCATGGGTTTAAAATAAAAATTAACATGACTTTTGAAAGAGGGAGGTGAATGAGAAAATTTCTACAGTCCTTCCTAAAGTCTTTATTAGGTCATTTATTAAAAGATACTTTTTCTACTGTATAAATATAAATTTTTGCATAACATTGGCTATTGTCCTCAATATTTATGTCATGGATGGAAAATAGGACTTTTCTCGTGCCCTAACTCAAATCAAACCTAACGGATGATTTATACTGGGCAGAAAAATCCTGAGGTCATATCTACACTCAGAGCAAGAGAATGTTATGATCGATCAGTAATTCCTATAATGAAAATGGGAAGGGAGAGTCATAGTATATGTGCCAGGCATTTATTTCCATGATCTACATCATTTCTTTGTTATACAAAGTAAAAAAAAAAAAAGTGCTGGACGATGCTAACAGTCCATTCACCCATGTAACATCTCAGAGAACTTAATCTTGGCGAAAGGATAATGCTCATGTGTCTGTCACCTTGTTGTGCTGTGTGGACTTGTGGGCTGCTGTGATGCTGAAAGCTATGCCACTGGTATTTTAGATACCAGCAGGGCAACTTGTGATGGACAGGTTTCAGCTGAGCTTTCAGACTGAGACAAATCAGGGAGAAGGACTTGGCAGCCCACTCCCGAAGCGATTAGCCATTGAAAACCCCATTAAGAGCAGAAAAGCAGACAAATGTAGTGCCAGAAAATGAGCCCATATCCCCCCAGTCATTCGAGAAACTGTGAAAGAATTGTCTCCTCCAAGTAGAATTGACCTTAATGATGCGAATGGAATAAAGCAGCTGGGACCTCATTTTCTTCTCAAAATGAGAGAAAATATAGTGTCTGCAACAATGGGCTGAAACATAAAAAGACTGTGTACAGGGCACAGTGTTGTATTTCATGCTGCTGTTCTTAGGGTTGCTATGAGTTAGATCTAAGTCCATGGCACCTAATAACCACAACAAGAGGATGTGCTATCTGCTAGTAAAGCAGAGAAAAATAAGGTTCCAGGTCTGCCCTGTGGCACAAAGGAAGACTCAACTTACCCCAAAATAGTAATTGATACAATATAATAGAAGGCCAAATGGGTGGCTTGCTATATTGTATACCTGAGGATAGAAAGCAGAGATAAAATTATCTCTGAAGTTTCGGACCGTTCTATTATCGGTATTGTTTTTGTATTAACAACCAACCAAAGGGCAGACTTAACAGCTAGAAATTAGTGCCTCTTTAGATGACTAGAAGAGCCAGAAGCATTCAAAAGTTTTCCCCTAACTCCTCAGTTCCATTTCCATATTTTGAACAGACATCCAGATAAGTCAGAGGTCATATTCTTGTACGTCCACAATGGGGATGATTTACGACACTCAGGTAAGCTACCTGCCTGCTGGGCTGCCACATAAGGTAATAAGTTTGAATCACGGGAGGATTTAAGGACTTGGGCAACTTTCTTTCCTGCAAATAAGTGCAAGACAGATGATGAATGGTACTGAGTTATAATATATGGTGTCGATCCTGAATTTTAAGTCTCTACAAAGTAGGGTAAAAACAATAGGCAGAGGGCATTCCTGCTTACCTGAGCAGCAATGCTTCTCTGACTCCTCATCCGAGTGGTCAGACCACAGAGGTATCTTTCATTTCTGAGAAATGTAGCTCTAGCTAGATCTAATGCGAACATGATCTTAGTAGATGTCTCATGTTTCTCATACAGAGTGGCTGGGAAATTTTATGGGATGGAGTCTACCAAAAAACTCATCATTTTATACAACACCCTTTGTGTCTGGTCAGTCTTGTCACATCCTCAGTGTCCTAGTAGAAAGAAAATTCAGTGACTTTGTGGGCAGACAGGGACAGCACATGTGAGCAGTCAGAATAGACCAATGGATAGAGGCTCACAAGAGAAAGGGCGAGTGGACAGGCATGATACTCCTGGTGTGGGCATCACCTTAAAGGATAACCTTGGCTGAGTCATTCAGCCTCCTTGGAAACTCAGTTTTCTCATCTGTGAAATGAGGGAGAGAACATCTGCACCTCTGCTCCTTCCCAGGATTACTGGAGTATTAAACAGGTAAAGGCTACAAACTGAAGTGCGCTGAGACCATGAGAAATAAAGAAGAACATCCTTTAGGTACACTGGAATCTGCTCACCATTCTTCATTTACAAAAGTAAAGATAACCTTGTGGAAGAACCATGTAAGCCAACTGTTCTCTTAGAAACAAAGGCATAACTCACATCCTTGTCTTAGAAAAAGAGTTGCCAACCTGGAATGTGGTCTACGAATCTACTTTAAGACAGAAGGGAAGAAGCACCTTCCACTCTTCTGAGATGCTGCCACTTTGTTACATTTTTAGTTACTCTCTTCTTTTAAAGGGATGTTAGTTATATTTTGAAGTTTTATTGTTGCATAGTTTAGCATATGAAAGGCATATGTATTCTTTCCAATTCCCCAAGAAGGGAACGAGTGAGAGAAGAAAGGAATACATTAAGAAAAATAACCTCATAGCTAAAAGCAATTAACTTCTGAAGACTGAGCATTTTCATCTCCAATGCTATGTACCAATGTAACAGAATAGAGAACCAAGGAATATATCCACACCTCTACAGGCAACTGATTGTCAACAAATGTGCCAAAAATATACATTGGAGAAAGGACAGCAGCTTCAATAAATGGTGCTGGGAAAACTGGCTATCCACATGTAGAGATTGAAACTTGACCCCTATCTCTCACCCTGTACAGAAATAAATTCTAAATGGATCAAAGGCTTTAATGTAAGACCTGAAACTCTGAAACTACTAGAATAAAACATAGGGAAACACTTCAAGATATTAGCACAATCAAAGATTTTCTAGAAACAATTCTAAAAACACAAGAAACAAAAGCAAAAACTGGCACGTGGGCTATATCAAACTAACAGGCTTCTACAAAGCAAAGAAAACAATTATCTGGTGAAGAGGCAACCCACAGAGTAGAAGGAAATATCTGTCAGCAATTCATCTGACAGAAGGTTAATATCCAAAATATAGAAAGTAAAAAAAACCCCAAAAACCTCAACAACAAACAAAAACAAATAATTCAATTAAAAGATAGAAAAATGATCTGAATAAACACTCTCAAAAGAAGAAATATAAATGGCCAGTAAATATATTCAAAAATGTCCATCAGGACATTTTAGCCATCAAGAAATACAAATCAAAACTTCAATGAGATACTGTCTCAGCCCAGGTAGAACACTTATTACCAAAAAACAAACAAACAAACAAACAAACAAACAAAACAAAACAAAACAAAAAAAAAAACAGAAAGTAAGAAATGCTGGTGAGGATGAGGAGAAATTGGAATTCTATACACTATTGGAGGAAATGTAAATTACTGTGGCCATTAAGGAGAATACTATGGAAGTACCTTCAAAAACTAAAAATAAATGCACTATACTTAGATGTACATGTTTATTGTAGCATATTCCACAATAGCTAAGATAGGGAACCAGCCTAGGTGCCTATCAACTAAGGAATGGATAAATACTATATGTTGTTTTTGTTGTTAGGTGCCGTCAAGTAGAGTCCGACTCATAGTGACCCTATGTACAGCAGATCGAAACACTTCCCAATTCTGTGCCAGGCAAATGATCTTATTTATGTTTAAGCTCATTGTTGTAGACACTGTGTCAATCCATCTGGTGGAGGGTTTTCCTCTTTTGCGTTGACCTGCCACTCTCCCAAGCATGATGTCCTTCTCCAGGGATTGATCTCTCCTGACTACATGTCCGAAATATGTAAGATGAAGTTTGGCCATTCTTGCTTCCAAGGAGCACTCTAGTTGCACTTCTTCTAAGACGGATTTGTTGGTTCTTTTGGCAGTCCATGGTATATTCAATAGACGTCTCCAGCACCACAATTCAAAACGTGAAAGCAGTGGGGTTGGTATTGTTGTTGTTGTTAGGTGCCGTCGAGTCGGTATCTGATTCATAATGATCCTCATAGGGTTTTCAACAGCTAACTGTTTCGGGATTGCCTTGGGAGTGGATTGCCAGGTCCTTCTCCCATTTTTGCGGTGCTGGGAATTAAACTCAGGACCTCAGAGACTGCAGCGCAGCACTCTACCAGCTGAGCTAAATCCCAGCCCAAAATACTATATATATAATATATAATAGAGTACAATTATATAGTAAGTATAATGGAGTATTAGCCATAAAGAATAACAGAATCCTGTTATTTGCAGCAAAATGAATGGAACTGGAGGACTTCATATTAAGTAAACCAGACACAGAAAGACGAGTACTACATGTTCTCACTCATATGTAGAAACCAAAAAAAGAAAAAATAAATAAATAAAATAAGTTGATCTCAAAATACAAGAAGGATTACTAGGGACTACAAGAGGCATCGGAGGAGAAGATAGAAGCTTAGATGGACATGATAATTTGCATTGCATGACTATATGGAAATATCACAGAAAATCCTATTCATCTGTATAATAGAAAATAAATGTTATACAATACAAATGAACTTCCCAATGTGTTTTCCCTGAAGAGAGCTGAATGGAGGAGGATTGTTGTGGTTTTCTGGATAATGTTCCCTATTACCCGCCTTTAATTAGAGACTTTGCCAGGTGCCATTGTGCACCACTCTAATCAGCTACTTGGTAGGAGGCAGGAAGATCCTGAGTTTGAGGCCAGAGGTAGCCTGTGCAACATATGGAGACCTTGTCTCAAAATAGAGAATTAAAAGGAGCTGGTGATACACCTTAGTGGTAGAGCACTTGTCTATGAAGCTTGAGGTCCTCAGCTCAATCTCTACCTACTGCAGAGGGAAGGAGGGAGGGAGGATGAAAGAAAGGGAGGGAGGAAGGGAGAATGGAAGGGGAGAGGGAGAGAACAGACAGACTTGGTTCTATTAGAGCTCTATCTACTAGGAAATAATGAAATGAGTAACATCATTCTCTTCACGATTCTTTAAAACCAAAATGGTCATATTCCTTCTCTTTACTATAACGCCAGTCTTCATCATGCTCAAAATGGGGCAAGAGGATTATGGAATAACTTAGGAGTAATTAGAGATCAAAGACCCATGATTTTCAGGATCTATGAAACAATCAACCATTGAAAATCCTATGGGATCATTATGAGTTGGACCCAACTTGATGGCACCTGACTACAACAGCAATAACATATGAAAAATATGAAATTGGACTTGATGGTTTTTAATTTTTTCTATACTTCTAGCTATAGATCTTTGATTTTAGGCCGTGTTGTTAGAGTACTGCTTCTTACCACAAATTATTACTTTAGATTTGGAGATGAGATTGTTACTTAACTTCTTCCACATAAAGTTTCAATGATCTAAATTCTCCATGGACTTTTTAGAACCATTGTCATCTGATAAACTTTTTCTTTTTTCCTTTTTAGTTTTTGGTGTTGCTAGGAATGGAACCCATGGCCTTGCACACTCTACGCTGGCTCTTCACCACTGAGCCAGGCCACCAAGTCCCCATCTTACTAACATTTTTAAATGGACAACCTAATTTACAGTAGTTTCCTCTGTGAGAGTAGGAGACAGACATGATGGGGAAATTTACCCTTTTACTTTGTCTATATTTTTATAGTTGTTCAAGCAGTTAGTAATTTAAAAAATCAAGATTTTTACATATTTTAGACCACTTTTATTTGCTATCAATTATAAAAATGCATCAAGGAAAAGATGGGAAGTATTAGTATGGTTTTACCTTGATTTTTGCCACCCATGCAAAAGAAGCAAATAGAAACCAGATTTTAAGAAATTTTAGGATAAAAGATTAGAAAAGATTAGATTAGAAAATATTAGAAAAGAAAAAAAACCTCAATTGTTAATACCTACAAAAGAATGAAAGTCAGTCTGAAAGTTAGAGTAGATGCTCTGCAGTATAAAACATGATACTGTATCTTCAAGACACAATTTTAAGAAGCAGGTTTTTAATTTTAATTTTAGAATTATTAGTTGCCATGCCAAGTAAATGCCTACAGCGGTAGCCCTGTGGCATCCGATCTCGTCAGATCTCGGAATCTAAGCAGGGTCAGGCCTGGTTAGTACCTGGATGGGAGACCACCTGGGAACACCAGAAGCTGTAAGCTTGGGAGAAGGACCCGGCAACCCCCTCCCAAAAATCAATCTGCCATTGAAAACCCTATGAACAGCAGAGAAGCACTGACAATAGTGTTTCCCCGGTTGTACAGAGGGTCGCTATGAGTTGGATACTGACTCGAAGGCACCTAACAACAACAACAACAACATGCCAAGTAAATAATGGTTCATTTTTATCCTAAAGCACATGAAGTTTTAACTCTAACATTCTGGAATCCTGATGAAGGGGTGCATTTGTTTGTGTGTGTCTGTGAATTCAAGAAACTCAAGTAGGTATTGTGTTCCTAACAGTTCATGAGTAATTCGAATTGAAGGTCAGTAGTAAACAGTGAGATGCCACTGGAGTGGTGCTCCAAACTGTGAGTTAATCCATAGATCTGGCTAAACAATTCTGTTTTCCTTTTAAAAATAATATATTTTTATCTTCCTATTATAGGTACTAAAAGTCTCTTAGCATTTTGTAACTAACAGAATGAGTATGACAACAGTAAACTAGGAATTTACAGAGTGAGACTGTGCAAGTATGGTAGGTAGTGATGTTTTAGTATGGAACTTAGAAATAACATAACTCAGATTGTCTATGATTTAAATTTTAATCTACACACTAGATATAAATGCAATTATAACATGAAAAATCTATTATTTTGGGTTTTGGGGTCTAAATTTTTTTCCCTAAATGGCCAAAAAAAAAAAAAAAAAAAAAAAAACCCTAGATATTAGGGTGCCTAATTTTTTTTCTTCTGTACTCTTATACAATGTTTTTGCTTGCATTTGGAGTTGCTGCTGTGGTTAGGTGCCATAGAATCTGGAGCAACTCATAGCCACTCTGTGTACAACAGAATGAAATGCTCCTCAATACTGTGCCAGGTACACAATCTTTTTCAAGTTTAAGTCCATTGCTACAGCCACTGTGTCCATCTAGTGAGGGCCTTTCCTTTTTGGTTGACCCACCACTCTCCCAAACATAATGTCCTTCTCCAGGGATTTGTCCCTCTTGACAACATGTCCAAAATATGTAAGATGTGCTCTAGCCATCCTTGTTTCCAAGGAGCACTCTGGTTGCACTTGCAGGATGGATTTGTTGGTTCTTTTGGCAATCCAAGGTCTAGTAAATATTCATCTCCAGCACCATAATTCAAAAGCATCAATTCTTCTCCTTTTGCCCTTATTCAATGTCCAGCTTTTACAACCATATAATGCAAATGAAAATACCATGTCATGAGTCAGGCACTCCTTCTTCTTCAATGTGACAGCTTTACTTTTCAACACCTTAAAGAGGTTTTTTGCAACAGGTTTTCCCAATGTGATGTGTCTGTTGATTTCTTGACTGCTGCTTTCTTGGGTGCTGATCGCAGAACTAAGTTAAATGAAATCTTAGACAACCTCAACCTTTTCTCCATTTATCATGAGGTTGCTTACTGACCCAGTTGTAAGGATTTTTGTTTTGCTGATGTTGAGGCACAATCCATACTGATGGCTCTGTTCTTTGATCTTCATCAGTAAGTGCTTCAAATCCTCTTCATTTTCAGCAAGTAGAGTTGCGTCATCTGTATAACGCAGGTTAATTACTTTAAACATGTTTATAATTTACATATTTCAATAAGACCACTCTTTTTTAACCCCCAAATAAATACACAAAAAGCACATACTTCCAATACATGGCACTGCCTGTATTACTGTAAGAAATTATTTTGTCTTTTGATAAAAGACTAACTTTAGGCACTTTTTAAAAAAGTGTGTATCTTCAAACATATGTATAGTTCCAATCAAATGAAGAAATTAACAAATAATATCATTAATATCTCATGCAAATAAAATTTTGCTAAAGATCATTCAAAAACAACTGCAGCAGTATATTAACAGGAACTGCCAGAAAATCAAGCCAGATTCAGACGAGGGTGTGGAACCAAGGACATCACTGTTGGTGTCAGATGGCTATTACCCGAAAGCAGAGAATATCAGAAAGATATTTATATATATTTTATTAACTATGCAGAGGCCTTTGACTGTGTGGATCATAATAAATTATGGATAACATTGTGAAGAATGGGAACACCAGAGCACTTAATTGTATTCATGAAGAATCTGCACAGGGACAGGAAGCAGTTGTTCCAACAGAACAAGGAAACATGGCCTGGTTTAAAGTCAAGAAGGGTGGAGGTCAGGGCTGTATCCTTTCACCGCACATACTTCTTCAATCTTTATGCTGAGCAAACAATACAAGAAGCTGAACTTTATGAAGAAGAAACTCGAGTCAGGATTAGAGGAAGACTCATTAACAACCTGCATTAAGCAGATGACACAACTTTGCTTGCTGAAACTGAAGAGAATTTGAAACAATTATTGATGAGGATCAAAGAGTACAGCCTTTAGTATGGATTGTGCTCAACATTAAGAAAACAAATATCGTTACAACTGGGTCAGCACTGAACTTCATGATAGATGGAGAAAAGATTGAGGTTGTCCAAGATTTGCTTTACAATCAACACCCACAGAAGCAGCAGTAAAAACATCAAACGATGCATTACATTTGGAAAGCTGTTGCAAAAGACCTCTATAAAGTGTTGAAAAGTAAAGATGTCACATTGAAGACGAAGGTGTGCCTGACTCATGACATGGTATTTTCAGTTGTAAGATATAGTTGTGAAAGTTGGATGTTGAATAAAGGAGACAGAAGAATTGATGTTTTTGAATTACGGTGCTAGAGATGAATACAGAATATACCATGGACTACCAAAAGAACCAACAGATCCGTCCTAGAAGTGGAACCAGAGTGCTCCTTGCAGGCACGGATGGCTAGACTGTATCTTATGCATTTTGGATATGTTGTCAGGAGGGATAAATCCCTGGAGAAGGACACCATGTTTGGGAGGGCAGTGAGTCAATGAAAACATGGAAGACCCTCAACTAGATGGGTTGACACAGTGGCTGCAGCAATGGGCTTAAACCAGTAAAAGAGCGTATGCCTGGCACAGCGTTTGGAAGTGTTTCATTCTGTTGTACACACGGTCAGTATGTGTTGGACCCAACTTGATGGCACCTAATAATAACAATAACATATGTATAATGTTAATTCACTTAGTAACAAAGCCTTTATGGTTTCATATAAAGATCATTTTCTCTTTTTAGTTTAATCCCAAGGAAATCTCCATAAATTCTGTCTCCATGGGATAAATCCAAAAGCCTTAAGACAGTTCTTATCAAACATGTACAAAATTAGAAACATTCAAAAAAGTAGAAGTAATCCAAAGGAAATGACAACAAATAGAAATTTAAGAGGATTTCACTGAGATTGCAAACCTGAGAAAAACAAATTACTGTGAAACAGAAAGAAAAATGGGGGTGTTAAAGCTCAAACTTGGAAAAAATTAAAAACAACCAAAGTACTAGTCAATACAAAGTTAAAGACCCAACAATTTTGGTGTATTACCAAAGCAGTTATACAAATTTCACATATCTCACAAATCCAAATAAAAAATAGAGTTTTCAAATTGTTCTACTTAAATGTGCTTATTGCTAAACTGATAGGAAGAAAAATTTTCTTCAAGCAATCAAATTATATCTATTAGTAGTTTTACTTTTCAGATGGGTCTTATTAAAAATATATATGATTTTTTTAAAGAAAACATTTCTGTTAATTATTCATTTCTGCTGTTAATGCACATTTAATTGTCTAAATTGTCTTTAGCTAACACCTAAGTAAAAATAAATGTGAATATGATATGCTTTATATCATTAATTGCAGAGCTCTAAGAGTCAGAGAAGCTTAACCTGGAAGAAAAACTTTAGTTTTATTGAAAGAAGAAAACTACTTTCCAGTGTAGGAGATGGACTATTCAGTTTGAGTAGAGCAGGTATCACAAAGGTACAAACACAATCATCCTGGCCAGGTTCTAATGCCAGGAACACGGTGAAAATTGCACCGGATTGTGTAAAAATAGCCACTGTCTTGGCACTCACAGGTCTGGGTCATGGTGTGTTAAACAATAATACCTTGTCTGATGGAACTCCTTTGAGCCAAAAAGCTTTCACCTATATTATTCCATTAACCTCACTGCATTGTTATGGGAAATGTGTTTATTTTTTGAAATGACATTCAAGTATATCCATAAAAGAACATTTCAGGTCTCTACAAGTTTTTCTTCTCTTTTGGCCAACACATTACCTTCTAAAAATCAATAGTTGATTTCCTTTCTCATATCAGCCCATTTCAAAACCGTAGTAGCTAATGAATGTTAGCATAATTTTTTTCAAGGATGCTCTCTTTCTAAATTACTATACCCTCATCTTTATCCTGCCTACTTGGAGCAAAGGTATTTTTCCCATTCTTTAGAATAGCATTGAGACGATGGGTTTTGTTCATTTTTAGTTTTGAGTGGTATCTGTGCATAAATTAATGTAATGCTACAATAGTATTCACCACTTGATTGAAATAACTCATGTACTTTTAAAATGACTGTTTTCATACCTCCAATCAGTTAAAATATTCAGGAATATCATTTGCAGTGATATAGCTTTTCTGAGGTTTAGCACAGTTAAAGAATGCTGTTCTGTGATCTCTGAGGCCCTGGGTTTAAACCTAGCACCACAAAAATGGGAGAAGGACCTGGCAATCTACTCCCGAAGCAATCAGCCATTGAAAACCCTATGAACAGCAGGGAAACACTAACATAGTGCCAGGTGTGGCACAGTGCCAGGGAGTGTGTCTTTCTGATGTATTTAGGGTCGCTATGAGTTAGACCTGACTCGATGGCACCTAACAACAAGCTTTTCTGAAACACTCTTCTATAATCTGCTGTCCACAGGAAAGACCTACATTTCATCCTGAAACTGCTGTTGTTCAGTATATAAACTCTCTCTTGAAGGTTCCCCAAATTTCCTGTAATTTGAACTTTTGGGGACTTCCTTGTTTTCAAATTGCCATCTCTGCCTATATTCTCCTTCTAGCTGAATTTATAGTCTCTTAACCAATAATGTTTCTCTCTTACCTCTATTTTTTGATTTGTAAATTAACTGTTACTTCATTATCATTTATTGCCTAAGTTATTTTGGTATATATCTTTCCTGGGGTAAGTCCATGCTATTTTTGACAAATATTTGACCTTAGAAAGATAATAGCCAGAGGATTTTAGGAACGGGTATATGTCTCACATCTACTATGAATTGCCTATGTGACCTCAGATAAAAGTCCTTTGCTTTCTCAGACATATGTTTTGCTCACCTCTGAATTGAGTTGATGGAAAATAAAAACACAAGTCGGTTAGGTTCTTTAGCCTTAGTTTTGTCAATGAAACTCAAAGTCCATAAATTGTCCTTTTAAAATTATTAGCCAGTTTGTCTTAAATAAATTGGCATTTCTGACTCCAGCAACGTCTTTTCCTTTTTATTTTTTTCCTGGAATCCAACTGTGACAAATATTTCTCCAAGACCCGTATGTAACCTGGCCTTTTATCAGTTTGCCTTTCTGTAGTCTTATCAACTTGCTTTCCCCCATAACTTTTAGAGACTGTTCACTTTATCCTGGTATTCTTTTTGACCTCTAAAGACCTTGTATCTTTTAAGATATCACATACCCTCTCAAAATCTCCAATCCGCTTTTCCCTCTTTATGAGGTTAATATTTCATCAAAAGTTATCTAATTGAGTATTTTATGCCCAGCCGCTTGTCATACATTTTACATGGCCTGTGTGTTATTAAGACGATAGGTTCACTAAGAATTAACTTTCCAGTCCATTTTCCCTTCGATACTTCCCTCTCAATGGAGGCATCAGTTGTGTGTTGCCTATACACAGAAATAAAGCTAAGTGAGGAAAGATATGAAGAAGAACTTACGTGATATCAGGCACATCACAGTGGTCAGTGGGTGGTGGCTGTTATTCTTATTGTCATCATTATCACTTTAGGACCTTAGTATTGGACTTAACTCTTACCTTCATTTCTTGTTATATATTCATAGCAACCCTTGCAGAATCTAGCTTTTGTATGCAATTTACAGACTGGGATAATAAAATCCAGGGGGTTCAAGTAATTCAACCAAAGTCAAATGGTCAAGAACTAAGCCTAAATCTATCCCAATGTTTTGCCCATGCTTTCCTGGGATGACACCAGCTCATCATTTACGCAGCCTCACTGGGTATGACATTTTCTGCCCTTTACCCTCTTAGCCCCTCCCCCAAATCAAGTTCACTTTTTACCTTCTGGCCTTGAAGAGAGTAGAAAGTGAAAATTGAGGTTAAAGGAGGAACTCTATGCTTTTCAAATACTGACTTTGTCTTTGTTTCCAGCTTTTCCCTACTCCACTGCTGGTCTAGTCATACATACTTTCTCTGTGTTCCCACCACATGCCCTATCCTTTCTTGTCTTTATACCATTGCTTTCTCTCCAGTTGAGATGAAAAGCACCCATTACTTTGGTACTCAATCTCTATTCCACATTCCTACTAGAATTCAATTCTTCCTTTGAAGTTCAACTCAAATTCCAGTTTTACCTTGAAACCTCCTGGATCTTCCAAGTCAGAACTAACTACTTGTTACTCTCTGTGTCTACAATGGCAATCATACTACAATGGGAAGTGATGTTATAGCTTGTTCCCCACCTGTGGCAAATATACCTTCTTTGTTCCTCCAGATCCTATCTCCACCTAGCTCCGTACTCTAGATTTCGTGGATGGGCTACTTTAGAGGATGTTCTTGCCTTCTGGCTTCTCTCTGAGCTCACCAATGGAGAGCCCCATGGGAGACTGGAGGGAAGGCAGGAGAAGAGTGAAGCCAGGATGATTATTCCTTCGGCTCCATCCTGCACACATTGCTAAGGGTTGGCTACATCGATTGCTCTTAGGTCAGAGCTTCCTTAGGGAGGCTCCCTATCACCAGCAATATTGCCCTTCTTCTTCCTCTCCTAGATCTATAGTGATAACAGTAGCCAAACTACTACTAAACTCGATACTGCTACATTACTTCATTTTCCTATACCCTGCTCAAATGAGCCCTTCCAGCGTGTCAGAGCTCCTGCTGAGAACCTGCCTGATGAACTTCTTAATATGTTTCTTCTAAGCTGATGATTTTACAAAACACATTTTACATCTATTAGGAGTGTGTCTTTGGGATGAGTTAATAAAATCTGGATCATGATGACAGTAATAGCTAGCATTTACTGAACATGTATTATGTTTTCTCTCCTGGGGGTGATGAAAATATTACTCTAATTATTATTATTAGCCAAGTAAAGTACAAATGTGGTAAGAAGGTATCAGAAGTAACTTGCCAGATCACTGTAGTGGCAAAGTGGCGTTTAGGAATCAGATCTTCCCAAAGCTTAACCTTTAATCTCTGGGTCCAAGTCAAGGATTCCTGAACCCTTGCATCAAATTCATTCAAGGATTTATAAGCCAGGCATGGTGGCGCATGCCTGTAATCCCAGTGGCTCGGAAGGCGGAGGTAGGAGGATCACAATTTTGAGACCAGAGGCAGTCTGCGTAATTTAGCCAGACACTGTCTCAAAAAGTTAAAAAAAAAAATGGCCTGGGGTTGCAGCTCAGTGGTCCAGCACTTGCAAAGCATGCAAGCGTGAAACCGTAGGTTTAACCCCCAGTACCGCACACACACACAAAAAAATCAAAGACTTATTAAAACATTGACCCCAGGGCCCAATGCAAGAGTGTGTAATTTTGTAGGTCTAAGGCAAGGCTCTAGAATCCCAACCGCTTGTCACACATTTCTATTAAACTCACAGGTGATACTGATGCGGTGGTCTAGGTACCACACTTTGAGAGGCACGAGCCCACACTGCACTACTTCGCATACATGATGGCTGAAGACGCTGTTCAAGTGTGAAGTAAAAAAGTTGTATAGTACTAGTTTCTAACTAACTGCTTAGTTCGAAGTCAGAATAAGAAATGGATAGTACTGTGTATAAACTGGCAATACAATATGGTTCAATTCAGCTAGCCTTTCATGAGCATTGATTAGGTGTTGAAGTAATTTTCTAAAGATATATGTCAGAAAGAGGACACACACAAGAATTCATTCTGGCACTTAAGTAAACAAAAACTATAATATAATAACTGTTTTAACAAAGCAAAAAGATACTGGAAGATTGATTGATAGATCAGCAATAGAGGATAGAAGATGGAAAAAATTATGCTTGTGGGAACATAATAAAACTAAACTTAAAGATTAAGTAATGAGACTAAACATTACAGAAACAGAATTTATTCTCCAGGGAAAGAAGAAGAGATGGGCACTTGAAGGACAGAATATACCATTTTGACATGCACACAAAAAACCGGAGAATGATATAGCAAGTGCCTGATATCCAATGTTTACAGAAAATGAATGTGAATGGATACTTTGCCTTTCTCTTCAGTTGGGAGCCAAATTTTTGCTCATCAGTTTGCACACATAATTTTCTACAAATACTTAATAAGTGTCTACTAAGTGCTAGACACTGAACTCAGCATCAGGTCTGTACTAAGGAGGCATGACCAGCGCCTGCCTAAGGAGCCTGCATTCTGGCTTATGTACATTAGCGAGGTACATTGCATTATGGGTAATGCATTAATTTCAACCTTAATTTCAAGCGAAACATATCCATGAAAGTGATGCAGGAGTTCAATGGCTCACGACCTCACTTTAGTATCACTGTTCATTTTGTGAAGTAGTAAAAAAGAATTATTTACCTATGCCAAGATAGGCTTTGATTAGAAGACACCAAATTCCTTCATGCACGGTATAAGAGCCAGCTAATAAACAGGTGGCTTTTTCCAGAGGAAATTTTCTGTTCTTTCCCAAGAAGCTCGATGTAGGGGGCAGTGGTGAGAATACTTTCATCAAAAGCAGAATCTCATTCCAGCTGCTCAGCACAGCTCCAATTCAAATCCTTCTGAATGGTTTCCAAACTAAGTCATTTAACAAAGTGCCGAAGGAAAAATGGACCATTAATCTTATGCTGCATGTTATAATTTAACTCCAGGTTTAAGCATAGGAAAATATTGTTTGCACTGATTTGAAAAATTCTTTATGGCTGCATATATTATAGACTGAGAACAGTTTTAAATTGTTGGGCAGGCTGACATGATGAACTACACAGTAGCACTATCAGATGGCATCCCAATGTCATTTGTGCCTAATATTATATTGCTGTTGGTATAAATGCATACTTCACTCAATATGTGATCTTATTCCAAATACCAAGAGATATCCATTTCCATTCAGTACCTATCATCATGAAGCTATCAGCTAAATATTGTTACTTGGGCAACTCAGGTGCAAATAAATTCTTATATTAACTATCCAATTATTATCATGCCATCTCCCCACATTGATGAACATACTATAATATGCTGACTCAGTCTGACCATGAAAACTTACCTGATTTTGAGGGCCTTAAATTATGATCTTTGAGATCCAACAAAAAGTGTTCAGACTTATCTCTTACTGTCTGTATAATCTTGACCAAATGACTGATCATTTGTGAGCCTCATTTTCCTAATTTGTAAAACAGAAATAATAGAACACAAGTTGTAAGGCTAATGAAAAAAATGTAGTAATGTATTTACCACTTGAAATAAAAGAATAGCTATGCCAGTGTTCACCTGCAGCTGTAGCCCTGTGGCATCCGATCCCGTCAGATCTCGGAAGCTAAGCAGGGTCGGGCCTGGTTAGTACCTGGATGGGAGACCGCCTGGGAACACCAGAAGCTGCAGGCTTGGGAGAAGGACCTGGCAACCCCCTCCCAAAAATCAATCTGCCATTGAAAACCCTGTGAACAACAGAGAAGCACTGACAATCGTGTTTCCCTTGTACAGAGGGTCTCTATGAGTCGGATACCGACTTGACAGCACCTAACAACAACAACAACATGCCAGTGTTCATTATGATAAATATACTGACTCACACTAATGAAAGCAGTTAGCAACCATATTTTTCATAATGACCACTGGAATGGTTCTTTTATTTCAAGTGGTAAATAGAATGCTGCATGTTGTGTGTTCTCTGTTGGAGGAGCTACATTTTTAAGACACTTTTTGCCCTATAACTCCAATTTTACCTCTAAAGTTCTGCCACACTCTGGGAAAAACATACTGGTATTTCTGGACAAAGGGACTAGTGAGGTGATATCTTTGGTGTGCCACGTATACAAGTTAAATCAAAGTTGTAGCATAGCTTTAGAGTTCTTCTTTGGACCTCTACTTACTTTTTGCCAGAATTAATCTTACTATGGCTCCCTGTAGGTACAAGGGACCTGGATGGTCTCTTGGCTCCTGTCCTGACTCATGAGCAGAAGTCAGGAATTCAGGAAGAAAGAGATTTCTGTTCACCTCTGTTGCTAAGAACCCTCTCAGACAAGGCAACCTCAAACGGATTACAAGATGGCAAGTTGTAGGATGAAAACAGTACACAAAGAGAAGGGCACTGGCCATGATTTATTATACTTAATGCTTCATTTGAGATGCTTTTCCATATCCTAAAGGAAGCAGATGCTTCAACCTTTCCAGCACTGTAATATGACAACCTGGGCATTTCTACAACTGCATGTTTAATTATATTATTTCCTCCAAATGTTGTTCCCCAGGGTCAGATGTACTGGACTGTTGAAATGCCTGATTTTTCCTTATGTTAGAACCAAGAACACTTACCGCAAGCCTACCCAGCTAACCAACCTCCCATCTCTGCATAGTCTTCTCTGAGCACTCATGTTGAAAACTTCATTTATATATGCATTGCTGTTGTTAGGTGCCTTCAGGTCAGGTCCGACGTATAATGATTCTGCGTACAACACAACAAAACACTACTCAACACTACGCCAGGCACACACTCTTTTTATGTTTGAGCCCAATGTTGCAGACACTGTGTTTCTTCTCATTTTGAGTCCTGCCACATGGAGGTCCCAGGGGCTTTTCCTGTCATTAAGGTCAATTCTACTTTGAGGAGGCAACTCTTCCCCAGTCATTCCTTGAATGCCTTCCTGCATAGGGGGCTCATTTTCTGGCACTCTACTTGATAGTGCTTCCTTGTTACTCACAGGGTTTTCAATGGCTAATTGTTTTGGGAGTGGGATAACTGGTCCTTCACCCTAGTTTGTCTTAGTCTGGAATCTCAGCTGCAACCAACATGGGTGGCCCTTCTCACACTCATAGTGACCCCTCAGAGTGTTTTTAATGGCTTATTGTTTTGGGATTGCCATGTCTTTCTCCCACTTTTGTGGTGCTGAGAATCAAACTCAGGACCTCAGAGACTGCAGAGCAGTGCTCTACCAACTGAGCTAAATCACAGCCAAATGTGTATATATATATATACACATATATACACATATACATATACATATATGTATATATGTATGTATACATATATGTATATGTATATGTGTATATATACACATATACGTATATATGTGTGTATATATACATATGTGTGCATATATATTTATATATACATATATAAATGCATACACACACATATAAATACATACATATATATATAAATACATACATATATATATATATATATATATATATATATATATATATACACACACACACATACACACACACACACATAATGTTGTTGTTCTTGTTAGGTGCTGTTGAGTTGGGTCTGACTCATAGTGACCCTATGGACAACAGGAGGAAACACTCCCTGACACTGTGGCATGCCCGGAACCAAGTTAGTGCTTCTCTGCTATTCATAGCATTTTCAATGGCTAATTGTTTGGGGGATGGTTTCAGGCGTAGGTTGCCATCTTCTCCCATATATATATTGCAAACATGTATCTGTATAAGCACCTATGCAGAAGCAAATATAGAATGATACTTTATCACTCTTCCACAATCCGTTTTGGAAGGCAGGTCAAGTGCCAGTCAGTTTGAGTACTGAGAACTTTTTTCCTATAAGGAATAATGTAAATATATTTATTGGTTCTGGCACCACACTGCACGGCTAATTCACACAAACATACGCCACTCACATATTTAGCAAGAAGTTCTTTTTTTAAATTGAATCCTGGTTCTTACTGCTTTCCTCTTTCCATCACGCTTAGCACTAGAAAGTTTCTTGGGTGCAATGATGACCCTATGTATATGTGTGAATATATACATGAAAAAAAATCATGGGATGGTGAACACAGCACCAGGAAAGGTCTTTGCTGCTTCAAATCAAGGCACAAAGGGACACTTTCCCTTTCATTTTATCACAAAATGTCATGGGTGAGTAAGTGTGACATCTCATACAGGTTTTAGCACGCAGTCAAGTGCAGAGCAAATCATCAAGCGCCAAACCAGAAGCCTCTTGCAAATATTGGTAAAGGACTGAAATGTTCATCCATGGAGCAGTCAGAGTACTGAGGTACCACTGTGTGTGCTTTCTCTTCCTAACTAAGCCGATTCTCTTTTAAACACAGTGTATATGTGCATAGTTACATCTACCAAACAATCTAGAATAAGGTCGTATGTTTTGTAAATAGTTGTTTAATAGAAAAATAGTTATGATAGAGTTCTAGTATAACTCAGTGGGTGTTCTGTATCATGTATCCTAGGAGAGATTCCCACTAAGAATAGAATTCAGTCAAACAAACACAGGACCTCTGCGTACCATAGCTCCTTCTTAGAGACTCATCACACACTATGACTATTTCATAAACTCTGTAGTAAGTTTGACTTTGCTTAAGCTTAACCTAGTATTTCAAGCACACATGTGCACTTGTGTGTGTGTGTGCGCGCACACACACACACACACACACACACACACACACACTTTAGCTCCCAAAGACAAGAACCTTCTCCACCTCTGATGCATTATCTCTACTGCCTAGTGCAGTATCAGGTATTTAGTGGACATCTAATAAATATTTGAGTGAGTTTGAACGTGTACCCCCTTTTGAAGCCATGGAAGAACATACTGCATAATATGTTTTATTTGCTTATGGTATATTGTTGTTGTTAGGTACCGTCAAGTGGGTATCCAACTCATAGCAACCCTACCTATGTACGACAAGTGAAACACTATTGTCAGTGCTTTTCTGCTACTCATAGGGCTTTCAATGGCTGATTGTGTTTTGGGAGTGAGTTGTCCGGTCCTTCTCCCAAGCCTACAACAGCTGGTATTCCCAGGCAGTCTCTTATCCAAGGCCCAACCCTGCTTAGCTTCCAAGGTCTGACACCACAGTGGTATGGCTGCAGGTTTATGGCATATAGTTTTACACTACTGTGGAAGCATGACTAGATACTTAAATATACATCATTTTTAAATAATATGAATAACATTTTAAAATCTACACAATAGAATAGTTAATGATGATGGAAAATGAGGTACATTTGCTTCCAAAAAACTCACTAGGAATAACAACTACTAATAACTAGATTTTCAGCCAGGTGTGGTGGCTCTTGCCTATAATCCCAGCACTCAGGAGGCTGTGGCAGGAGTATCAAGAGTTCAAGGTCAACCTGGGCTACATAGCAAGACTAACTCAAAAAACAGATAAAAATTAAAATAAAGTAATTAAATAAAATGTTAATATCAATGCAAAACAATAAATTTAGTTCTTGTTTTCATTCCTCCGTATTTTAGGACAGAGAGAGTAGATAATAATATAAATTTGCTTGTGCCATTATATAATGCCACCTAAGGAATTATATTTTATTACCCAGAAATAAGTTTTCCTTTCATTATTACAATATATTTGATGAAATAAGAATATTGCAGGATTTTTTCTTACATGAGTTTGATTGCATCTAAAATTTACTTGCAAGATTCAGATCAAATGTCATACCTATTTCCTAGAGTGAGTAATATGTGATACCTCCACAGATTTCAATCTCAATGTGGCAAGGGAAGAAAAATGCAGAGAGAAATAAAATCAGTACACATAGCATCACTCTCTACTAATAATATTTTCCTGAATACAAGGGGAAGTTGTATCTGTACTTCCAAACATTTTCACCATAAAATTGATAGGGGTTGAACTTTTCAAGACTTTTTTTTTTATTGTCAAAAAACCCTATGTGTTTAGATTTTACCATTACATAAAAGATTTCCATCTTCCTCTTCTAGCTCTGCTCTCATGACTGCCACACACATGCCCCCAGGAAAGAAGGCATGACTTGAAAGGGTGATGTAAGGTCAGCCCCTCAACCTTCCTACAGGAGAGGTGCATGTAGATTTCTACTTTCTGCCTCATTTCCCGCCTAACTCGTGAATGAAAAAGTATAGCCCACCTAGCGAGTTTTTAAAGTCTGTAGTTATTAGTATTGTTAAGAATAAAAGAACATAAATAACAACTATGTATATAAAAATTTTTGAATGAAACTGCTATAATTAAAGTTATACAAGTTGGTGAGTGCTAATAAATGCTAAATAGGCTTAACAACTTAAATTATACCCAAGTGGATAACTGTCTCTCCTAGGCTGAAAGGTTTATTTGTGTGCCCCTTTTCTTTCTTACACAGCTTCTATGTAAGGGGCATATAGTTACAATACAGTGGGCATATTTTGGATGTTCGGTTTGTATCTGTGGGAAAGAACAAAGATAATTGCCTCAGTTAGGTCAAACGTTATACAAGAGATGAGTTAGTGATCAGATTAAGATTCATGTTAGTGAGTTATGCAATAGTTACCATTAGCCCCAATCATCGGCATGAGAGTATAGTGCAGTAAGCCAATGTATTTTGAAACAATTTCTCGTAAAGTATCTATTGTCTATAAAGACAATAACCCTAGAACTTCTGAGTTAAAATTTTTCCGAACTCGGTACATCATTGCTTTGGCTACAGTTACATAGCTTTGCACCATGCAGTAAAATTTATGCAGAGCTGGGGTATTGCCCTTGCTGATACCATGAAACTTGAGGACACTGGAATAATAATAGTGGCCTACTTCATCGGGCTGTAGAAGGGATAAAAGGTGATTAGAATGATGTACCTTTCATCTAGAAAACATCCATAAATGTTGCTGATGTTATCATCATCATAACCATGGCAGATAAATGACCCACTGGCACATAGGAAACCCAACATTCCCTGGGCCATGCTCAACTTTCTCTTTGAGAAATGACAGAAAATAGCAGTCATTATGCTTTTTCTGTAGCTAATTCTGACATCTTTCACGTCGGCCCCTACACGTCTTTGCTCAGGGTATTCCTGTCATACACAGAAAAAACTACTCCCCAAATACAGGAGTGGTGTGATAAAGGCTTCGAGTGAAGCCTGTTACAGCCTGTGATGCCTGTGGCACCTCTCAGAGGACCTTCGGACCACTGGGTTAACCTTGCCTGTCAGGACTGAGTAAAGACAGGCGATGGGGTTGAGCGTGGGGTCTGTGAAACAGGCTGCTGCAGACAAACTTACAAGACAAGCAGAGGGGCTTCCGCGTTCCCTCCTTTTTCTCCGATTTCAGAAGCTCTGGAAATTTTCCTGCTCTTGGACCCCAAAGAGGAACACGTTCCACCTTCCCGGACATGTAGGTTGCAGAGGATATTGGGAAAATGCATACTGGGAAGCTGACAGGAACCAGATCGGACTGCTTTGTAAATAAAGGTTGTCCCTTAGGTCTCAGTAACTAGAGGCAAAAGGAAGACACAGAAGCAAGGCTATGGGACTACAAAGAACCCTGCCAAAGTGAAGTGAAATGCCTCAGTGCGCCCTGCTGACCCAGCAGAAAGAGGACGTGCTGCTGACTCATGTACTGCTGCTGCCACTGCTGCCCTGGAAGGGATTCTGTGCCAATCCACCTTCATCACCTCATTCACTTCCAATTCAAAGCCTAGAACATGGCTGAGACTGGCCAGCTCCGCTGTGAGGGAGACTAATCCAGACAGAAGACAATACATGGGGTGTTTCCAACTTTTTCAGTGGCAGGCAGAGTCAAACAGGAAAATTTCCCAAGAAAGGAGTTTCAGATCAGATTTTTGGAAGTTAAACACCAAAGTAACAAACAAATATCAAAGGAAAAGTATAGATATTATAGAGTTAAAAGCACTTGTTGGGAGTGCTTCTGACCTGAGTTCATTTCTTGATCAAGGTATTCAATTTCATCTAAAGGAAAATAATATGGAAGATAATGTCTACAGGGTAATGTGCAAACTAAATGAGATTATACACACACACACACACACACACACACACACACACACATATAGCTGGGTAAAATCTAAGTATTCTATAAGCTTATTATTATTATAATCACCACCATCATTATTATTGTTAGTATTACTGAAGTGATTATAAGAATTGACAAAGGAGAGTGATGATAAATCTTAAGGCACTGTTAGCTGTTGTTGTTAGGTACCATCAAGTCAGATTCAACTCGAAGTGACTCTGTATATCAGAAAGAAGCACAACTCAGCACTGTGCCATGCAATACTCTTTATGTTTGAGCCCACTGCTGCACCCACTGTATTTCTCCTCATTTTGAATTGTGCCACATCAGCCAAAGGAGGTGCCAGGGACTTTAATCCATTTCTGTCATTAAGGTCAATTCTACTTTGAAGCAACTCTTCCCCAGTCGTTTCTGAATGGCTTCAGCCTACAGGGTTCATTTTCCAGCACTCCATTTGACAGTACTTCTCTGCTATTCATAGGGTTTGCAGTGAGCTGCCGGGTGCTTCTCCCTACTCTGTCTTAGTCGGGAAGCTCAGCTGAAACCTGTCCACATCAATCATATAATACCATGACTACAGTTAATAATACTGCACTGCTTATTTGAAATTAGTTAAGAGAGTAGATCCTAACTGTCCGCTGCACACATACTCACATACACACACTCATATATGTACACAAAAGGATAACTGTGTGTGGTAATGGGTATGCTAACAAATTTGACTATGGTAATCATTCCATTACATAACAAAATATGTCATATATCCTGAATATGCTATTGTTGTTAGGTGCCATGGAGTCACCTCTGCCTCATAGCAACCCTACACACAACAGATGAAACACTCCCTGACACTGTGCCATGCCTGGCACTATTGTCAGTGCTTCTCTGCTGTTCATAGAGTTTTCAATAACTGATTGTTTTGGGAGTGCACTGCCAGGTCCTTCTCCCAAGCCTATAGAACCTGGTATTTCCAGGCACTCTCCTATGCAAGAACTAACCAGGTTGACCCTGCTTAGATTTCCAAGAACAGATAGAATGGAATGCCAGGATGGTATGGCTGCAGACATTCTGAATATATGCAATTTTTAATCAGTAATTATACTTTGATAAAGCAAGAAAAAAATCTCCAAGTAACCAGAGAACAAAATGATAGAGTATCTTTCAATATATCATAATCATACAATACTTTATATATTGGAAACACTAAATATTGTTGTTTGTTGTTAGGTGTCATCAATTCAAATCCAACTCATAGCAACCCTATGTACAGCAGAACAAAACACAACCCAACACTGCTATGTACACAGCCTTTTTAGGTTTGAGCCCACTGTGTTTCTTCTTATTTTAAGTCATACAACATTAGCAAATGGACGTCCCAAGGGATTTACTCCATTTCCTTCAATCCCGAAGCACTCAGCCATTGAAAACCCTATGAGGGTGGCTATGAGTTGGATACCGACTCGACGGCACCTAACAACAACAACAACAACAACAACTAGTTTGAGGGGGCAATGCTTCCCTAGTCATTTCTTGAATGTCTTCCGGCCTGGGGAGCTTATATCTATGATAACCATTATCAGCTATTAGTTTTATAATATAGTCACTTTGTTTTTCTTTTTTAACTTGAGCCTAACATTTCCAAATTTTATTTGATCATGGGGTCTTTTCCAAAAATACCTATAAACAGATTGAGGATATTAACATTCCATGACCACTTGTGCTCCCTTGGGTCATTTCCAGGTATATCATTCTATAGATAAATGGATAGATACATGTTGTTGTTGTTGTTAGGTACCTTCGAGTTGGTATCCGACTCATAGCGACCCTCTGTACAACAGGGGAAACACGATTGTCAGTGCTTCTCTGCTGTTCATAGGGTTTTCAATGGCAGATTGATTTTTGGGAGGGGGTTGCCAGGTCCTTCTCCCAAGCCTACAGCTTCTGGTGTTCCCAGGCGGTCTCCCATCCAGGTACTAACCAGGCCCGACCCTGCTTAGCTTCCG